>BMAT01011082.1:114429-126101 GCA_019649035.1 Elysia marginata
TACTACTGCTGCTACTACTGCTATTACTACTACAACTACTACTACTACTATTACTATTACAACAACAACTACTACTACTACTACTACTACTACTACTACTACTACTACTACTACTACTACTACTGCTACTATTAATAATAATAATAATGATGATACTACTACTAATAATTTTAAGAATAATATAGTGTACATTTGCCGTAACCTGCCCAATCCTAATCCACATGAATATCCCATAATACTAACATCAAACCTCTACACGTAACCTACTTAATCGTTCAGTGAGGCATCACTTGTTTACCGTCACATTATAAGCATTCAACAAAGCAAGCTACTTAAAGCAAGTAGACAAGTAAAAGACGTTTTATGTTCCTGTTAGTAACAGAGGTGAAAGCTTAATTTGGAAACGTCCCTGTTGGGAAAACAAATCTCACTTTTTTGGACATTGAGACGGTCTTTTGTAATAACTATACTACTACTGCTACTACTACTACTACTACTACTACTACTACTACTACTACTACTACTACTACTACTGCTACTACTACTACTACTGCTACTATTAATACTACTACTACTACTACTGCCACTACTATTACTACTATTAATACTACTAGTACTACTACTACTACTACTACTACTACTACTACTACTACTAGTACTACTACTACTACTACTACTACTACTACCACTACTACTACTACTTAGTAATATTAGTAGTAGCAGTAATAGTAATAATAATAATAATAATAATAATAATAATAATAATAAAAAGTATAACAAATATAATAATAATAATAATAGATAAAATGATAAATATAATAATGATATTAACAATAATAATAGTAATAATAATAGATGAAATAATAATAAAATAATAATAATAATAGTAATGATAGTAGTATTAATAAAATTAATAATAGTAATTATGATTAAAAAAAATAGTTTGAACAAAAATAAATAAACCAGCAAAGACTGAACTTGTAGCCTCCTGTATGGAAGGATTTACAAATGTCTAAATTGTTAAATCAAAGAAACCAGCCTAGTATAATTGAACTAAAAAATTAAGCTAAGCACCCCCCCCCCCATTTTTTAACCATTTTTAATGGTTCTGAGTAAGATGTACTGGTTAACAGAACTGAAAGTTATCTAGTCTATCTGGCCGTATTTCGGTGTTATTAGGCACACGCTATCTTTTAGACTTATATCCTCTCTGTCTGTCTGTCTCTCTGGATATAACCCGTACGATGCTGTGTGTATTATATTATTTACTTTATTCTTATTTATAGAAGAGTTTATTGTGTTTATATTGCATATGTATTTATCTGTTTTACTATATATATTTTACATTGGCCGGTGGCGAATGGCCTTACAAAAAAAAAAACAAAAAAAAACTATTCAATTCAACTCAATTACCTCTCTCTTTTATTTGTATTCATTTTATATGACGCTAAAATAAAAATAAAAATTATTGAATTTTCCTTTGGTTTCCACAAGTCTATCGATTTTTTCCTCCAAACACTCATTCAAAGTTAATACTGTCTAATTGCTGGTACAGGAGACCGCTCTCCGGTGACGCCGGCATTCTGGAGTTGGTCAACATGGCAACTAACCCGACTAATGCCGGCGGAGAGTTACCTCCCTTTGCCCCTGCCCTGAAGCTGCCGGAAGCCACTGAGACTCTCAACCTCACACTACACCAGGCAAGTTGCTTTCCTAGTAACCCTGATACATATGGGACTGTTCTATGAATTTTCAAAAGATCTTTAAGAGTAGTTCCCCTTGGACAATGGTTAGTGTATAGGCTTAGATTTGGCACTTCAGTTATTTGAATAAACTACCTCACCAACAGAAGAGTTCGCTGGTGAGCCCACTTTCTAAATTTTACACACAAAAGAGGTTAGTTCTGAAACAGTCCCATAGTGGGCATGAACGGCTCATTGTAGCAGCAGTCGGTTTTGGTTAGGCTTAGTAAAATACATTTGTCATGGTGCTGCCAATATTGCTTAAGTCTGACTTAGGCCATAATGAAATATCCACATTTCTAACTTTGCCAAATACGGTATCTATCTAAAATGTGATACTATTATTTTTTTAAAGTGCCGAGCTGTGTCCTTAAAATAAAAAAAACAACTTCAAAACAGCCTAAGTCAGACAAATAGCGAAAACAATTTTTTCTTCTTTTTTAGAATGTCAAAAAAAAAAGAAAAAGAAAAAAGACTTCGGCCATATCGGCATCACCATGACTAATATAAATTGCTTTCAATGTTAACATATTAAGGTCATTCGACCTTTACATGAATTTAATTTAGGTTTTGGAACCTACCTAGATATATTCTACCTCAAAATCTGATTTCGTAATTTGAGAGTTTGTACAATCCTTCCTACTATACAGGTCGTAGAGATTTGTTTGTGTCAGTGTGTCTTGGTTGGATCAACCCACGCTATTGATCTACCTGCCGTATGACACACAAAGACGTATTTTCTCTCAAATGGTGACTTAGTGGCATGAGGTTTTAGTCATTAAACACAAGCTTTCGGTGTAGCAGATTTTAATTTTTTTTCATACTCTAACTACCCGGGAGCGAATAATACTCTGCGTTATCTCCTTGTATATACCGTCACTACGCTAGCTTGGTGACATATCAGAGATATCCTCGTGTTAATGACATCCTTTTCCATGTTACGGCAACAAAAACAAAGTTTAAACGCCCTGAGCGTTTTCTTTCTTAAATGCATAAAAGTCTTGTCTAATTATTCCTTAAGTCTTGTTTCTTAGTACGATGTCTCGCGTCCACGGTGACTGAGTCGGATGTCGCAATTTTCACTTTCAAAGGCGTTGCTGTTTGGAACAAGGGATTTTTTCAAGCTTCTAAAAAAAAAAAAAACTCAGATCATTTTCCAAGTGTATTGAAAAGATGTCAAAACTTTTGTTGATATGAAAAAATAATTTCCTCCTTCCAACTCATTCGCCCTGGACGCGTAACATAATTATAAAGCATGTCTTTATGTTGATTTAACAGAAACGCCAGGTTACCAATTCTTTTTTTGGCGGTTATCTCGCACAGTTTCAACCGAAAAAAATCGAAATTCAAATTTGATCACTTTTGTCACCTAAAGGAGTCCATTGTTTACCTGACCTCGCGGAAATGACCCACGATCTATTTACACACCCATTGCCTTTGTTACCTTCCACTTTATACCGCCCATACTCATCCCTCTCTTACAAAGTTCTCTTCCTGTCTCTGTTTTTCTTGCTGTCACTCTTCCTCTCTTCAAGGCGTGTCTTTGTTTGTCTCTCTAGAGCAAACTTCCAGTGCTAATGGAAAAATCGTTCAGCTTGGAGCCCTGATGAGGGTACCATTGAACTGGAGGCTGTCGGTGACATGCGATACCGATCGCCTTGGGAAATCAATTTTAGTAAACATTGTCGCTCTTCATTCCCGCATTTTGGAAAATGCTAACATTTCGTTAACTTTAAATAGGCCTATTCAGTTTATTAAGCTTCCAGAGATGTTTTTAAAAAATTTCAACACATACAATACCTATAGCCTGATAAACTGTCTCTTTAATTTGATCACCGCCACAAAAGAGTGTAAGATAAGAACGTTATACAACGTCAAGAAAAACTATTTGATGGAGAATATAATGAAACACCCGCCCCTCCCCCCTCCTTAAAACTGCCTTTCATGAATATATAAAAATACACAAAAACTGTTTCTTTTTAGCAAATAATTTTTAAAAAATGAGTTATGGAACTCAACTTTTTGGAGAGCCCATAAACAGGATGCAGCGGCTTTAAATGCAAGGTATAGAGACGTAGACATGTTAAATTTTTCTTCTTGCAACTTCATTTTACTGATGATGCTATTGCATACCTTGAATCATCCTGGCGGTCGGTACATAAAGAGGGCAGTAGATTTTTTTTTGCAAAAGTCAGAATTATGCCAAAATATAAGAGTAAATAGAGAATAGGAAGTATACATTCAGGCAGATAAAAAATGTAAACAAAGATAAAGAGAAACTGGTTAAAAGACAAGAAGTAGGGAGTTAAAGGTTTAGGTTTAAAAACTAATGAAAGAGCGAAAGTTAGATCGACTAGTAGGAAGAGAGGCGGATGAAGTGATCAAGAGATAGACTAGTAAATCAATAAATTATTGATTGATCGCATGACAAGTATATTGGAAGAGAGAGAGAGGAGAGCTAGACAGATATAGAAAGTGGGGGTGGGGGAGAGAAAGAGAGAGAGAGAGAGAGAGAGAGAGAGAGAGAGAGAGAGATAGAGAGACAGAGAGAGAAGCAGACAGACAGACAGACAGAGACAGAGAGAGGGCTAGGGAGAGAGAGAAAGAAAGAGAGAGCAGACGCACAAACAATCAGAGAAAGAGGCAGTGTGCGAAATAAAGGTTGTTGTAAGAATAAAAAAGGTGAAAGAAAATAGACTTCAACATGAATAAAACACGGTACAAACTTTTCCCCACTTTTTCAGTGCGCCCGAGATGGCGACGAGTACAACATGAAGATCTTGTTACAAAACCTGGACGCTCACGCCAGGAAGAAAGTCAACCAGTATGATGAAGACGACCTCACCCCTCTGCATTACGCCGCCCGCTACAATCATCTTAGTGTGGTCAAACTTCTTGTCCAAGCTGGAGCCAGTAGGTTTTTACATGTATATTTACACTGATCTCTACACTGGCTGCCTCGACTATTTATTCTGATCTCTATAATCTATAATTCATATGAGGCATACCTTAAATGTTATCGCTTGTTATCTGTGTTTGTTGTTTATGGCGAAGTGTGCTTCCGGATTTAGATGGTTGCTTTTGTTGCGATTTGGATTTTCCCGTTCAAGTAAGCGAGTCGCTTGAAGAGGCTTAACAAGGACCTTCGCCATGAAGTTCCCTTTTAATGAGCTTAGTGGCGACATGGTATAAGCTATGTTTCTCTAAGTGGCAAGGCGGTGGATGCCGAAGCATCTATAAGTCGAAGGTTCGAATCATACTAGTGGCAGACATTTCGGGCATTTTCACTAAAAAGCATATTTCTCTCCACTGCTAATTTCATACCTTTAAAGTCTTTCAATCATTTTCTGGGAAAGTAGTGATAGTATCGAATAGCTGGTTTACATCTCCATGTTGAAATTAGAGACCTTGAGTCCCCACGATGATAACGTATGACGTAATAACACCCATAGGCAGCGTCGGTATTGCAGCAGATGATTGGCTAACGGGATATCAGTGCGTTTATATTTAGATGGATTATCCGGGACTTCCTCCCTTATGGGTTTCGTCCTCCTGAGAGGGCCCGTGGCGCAAAAATCTATTGTCGATCCAGATTGTGAATGCATCATCTGCTGTCTTTACTGTATCATATCTCGTTTTTGTTTAGTTATTGGGCAGTGTAGGACTATATTTGTGGTCTGTTGTTTCCATTTTTTTCACCGTGGGCACATTGCGGAGTCCTTTAATCGCTATTAGATTTTATGCGCTACGGGCCTGCTAGGGAGGACGAAGCCCATAACGGAGGAAATCCAAGATGGCTGGTGGGCTATCGGGGCTGGTCAGCCAATCGTGTGCTATGAAACCCACGCTACCCTTGGGTGTTATTACGTCATATGTTGTCGTCGTCAGCGCGCAAGGTCTCTATTGGACAGTGTAGCACTATTATGGTTTGTTGTTTCCATTTCTGTCTTTGCACAGCGGGCTCATTGGAGAGTCCTTTAGTCTCCATTCATGCATATTGCAGACAACCCTGCCATATTATTTTTGTAAAAAAGTCTGTTTGAAGCGACCAGCATTTTCTTTATTTATGCAATTTAAAGTCTGGGAGGGTCGCAACCAGAGTAAAACAGACACAAGTCGCTTAGAAATAATGTAGAGGGTTTTCAGCAACTCGTATATTACGCTAGCTATGACTAAAGAACATAGTCTGTGAGATTATGCGTTATGAGCCCGCTCAGGAGGACGAAGCCCATAGCGGAGGACATCCAAGATGGCTGATGGGCTAACCTGGCCCAATAGCCAATCGTCTGCTGTAAAAACCCGCGGCATCTTTGGGTGTTATTAGTGAAACGTAACAGCCATCGGCTCGTAAGGTCTCCTATAGGTAGCACGGGTCTTACAGCAGACGATTGGCTGACAGATCCCATTAGCCCATCAGCCATCTTGATTTTCTGGTTGCGAATCGAGCCCTTAACCGCCGGATCACGAGTCCGACGCGCAAACCAATGAGCCATGTTGCTATAGAGTAGGCCTCTGTACGACAATATTGTTGTTCTGTGAATGAAAGGACGCTGAACTATCAGTGAATAAATGCACATGATTAATTACGATCACAAAGAAAAGGAATGTAAAGCCATAGAGCGTTTATTTTGTTTCAATGGTAACCAGATTGAAATGAGTTCCTATTTTTATTACACCAGATGTCCAAATGACAGGAGATGACAACGTAACGCCTCTTCACCATGCCGCCAGGTACCGGAGAGAGAAGAAGAAGAAAGAAGCCTCTCCTGAATTAGAAACCCTGGACGATGACGTAAGTCACATTTTGTTCAATAAGAAAATGAAAGCGCTTGCCAAGGAGGCATATAATGAGTATGATCTGAATCTACCTATTGGTGCGGGAGTGTGTATCAAAAGTGATCTAAACTGTGTAAAAAAATGTTTGTTTTCCTATCGTGCCAAAGAAATGGATATGCAATACACAAGAAGGAAGGCGGCAAGAGATTTCTGTTTCCCAAGTTGTGACATAGATTTAGGCCAGAACTGTGGGACAGGCAACGTTGCCTTATCTTCTGAACAGAAAAGACCCTGGCTACACCCTAGCCTATACATATTGGAATTACAAAATTGATTTAAAAAATTTCATATTACTTTAGGAGCCTTATTTTGACATAAAACTAGATCTATTTTGATGAGAACATTTAATATAATTTAAGAGCCTCTTCTTAGAGATTAGAAATTATAATCAATCGTTTGAAACGTAGGCCTATAATAGTTCCTCAAAATGAGTTAGGGGTTCTTTCAACATGGCGGTATAAACATCACGGAAAAGCTGTTTGACACCTTTAGCTTTATAAGATAGTAAACAATTTTTTTCGATATCTTGTTTATGGAATTACTTTTCTTAGAACAACAAGGGGAAATCCCGTTTTTAAAAGTCTAAGCATAGTAGAAAACCAGCCCCTGATAATAGTTCCCATTTGAAGCTAAACATAATTATGATTGTTTTTAATTTACTATGATAAAACGCATGAAAGGAATCTGATTATGCCCCCCCCCCCAATTCACTTTAAAAGTTAAACAAATTTCACCATCATAACCTTAATAACAGTCATTAACTGAAAATGGTTGATAGCCGCGCTACTAATTTTATTTTGTAGAACTGTAACACGTTTTTAGTCTATAAACCCAAGCAACGAAGTGCAGGAAAAATTAGTTTTAACTGTGAAATGTCAGTTAGTGAATGGCGCTATCCGCGCACCGTGTTTTCACGTCGTGACCGCGCAATTGGGCTTCTTTTGTCACCCCATATTATATCGACGAAAAATAAAAAATCTAAGTATCCCTAATCGGGCGTCGGGGCTTCTTTTGTCACCCCATATTACATCGACGCAAAAACCATAAGTATTCCTATCCGTGCATAAAGCGTATTTTTTTTTGTTTTCCACCTACTGTATAGTGATATGGGGTGACAAATATACTCCAATTGCGCGGATAGGGATGGTAATGAATTTTCCTCGATGAAAGTACCGTCACGATTCCCCAAATTGCACAAAACAAACAGTTACCAATGGTCAGTATTGTCAAAAAAATCGCACAAACAAGTTTCAAGACATATTTGTTTTAGAAATACACGAAGTTTCAAAATACATTTCCCATGTTTTACATGAAAAATATGTAGAAGAATACCTAACTGAATATTTTTTTCACCCCAGAATGATGCGGGGATAGGGTCAAGAAAAGTAATTTGGCTCAAACAGAGAAGGAGTTTCCGAAACATTATAGCAATGATTTACCCTGACAACTAAAATATTTGATCTTCGAGAATTGTTTCTGTCTACCTTTCAATACCTCAAATGGCGATACCGAACAGTGTAATTTTAGCTAAAAGCTCGAACGACATAAATATTACAGCATCGATAAAAGTTTAGAGCCGTCGTAATATAATGTTGTACCTACAAAGATAATATAATTCAAAGTTTAGAGTCGGTACAAAATAATGTTGTACCAATAGAAAATATAATTTGAAGTTTGGAGCTGTTGCAAAAAATGTTATATCTATAAAGAGTATATAATTCCAAGTTAAGAGCCGTCGCAAAAAATGTTATACCTATAAAGAGTATGTAATTCAAAGTTTAGAGTCGTTACAAAATAATGTTGTACAAATAGAGTATATAATTCGGAGTTTAAAGCCGTTATAAAATAACGTTATACCAATAGAGTATATAATTTGAAATTGAGAGCCGTCGCAAAAGAATGTTATGTCTATAAATAGTATGTAATTCAAAGTTTAGAGTATTCACAAAATAATGTTGTACCAATAGAGTATATAACTCGAAGTTTTGAGTCGTCACAAAATAATGTTATAATCTAGAAAGAATATATACATGTATTTCGAAGTTTTGAGCAGTCGCAAAATAATGTTATATCTATACAGAGTATATATTTCAAATTTTAGAGCCGTCGCAAAAATTATGTTATATCTATGAAGAGTATCATCAATTGAAGTTTGTTGCTTTTTCTTTCGCTGCGGATTGCCTATAAGTATGGAATCCCGCCTGCGGCAAGCTATACTCTAACCGAGGTTGAAGAAGTGGCTGAGGATAAGACAGAGAGCAAGCTTACGAGAAATCCATCAACAAACAATAAACGCCCCACTTCGATTTCGATCGAACCTATAGGGGACTCTGAAGACGCTGAACATTCAGAGAAGGTTCCGATATTTCATTTACTCTATTGTTATACAACTTGTATGTGTCCCCGCGCGCCCATACAGGTTCATCGATGTTTCGTTGTGCATTCTCTTCAGTAGAATTTATTAGTTGACGTGGTGTCTTTTTCTGATGCTGTACATATCATAATTATGTTCTTCGGTTATTTGTTACTTCAATGTCTTGCATGCGGAGTTTTGTTGTCAAAAAGAAAAAAAAAATTACAATCAGGAAAATAGGCATATCCACATGAAAAATTTCTGAACGATGATTGTAGAAAAGTATATAATCTTTTTTATAATTATACAAATTTCTCTGCGAACTGAATCGTAACTAGAATAAGGAAAAAAATAATGTCGCAGTGATCTTTAAAACTCACCGAAGCTTTATCCTTTTCTGTGAAAGGCGCACATTGTACGGGTCTTTAGTCAACCAACTAGAGTGGTTATATCTTTTGAGTAGACAATATAGTATATAATTAAATAAACAAGGTCAACCAGGTCAAGCTCATTTATCACACATTCGATAATTCTCAGTTTAAAGTTGCATTTTTTACTAAATGGCGAGTATGAAATGTTGCGTTAGTATTTCTTTTGCTTTCATGTTTTCTTTTTATATAAAAAAAAATAATTCGTGTCTTTTGTTATGATTTTAATCTCTGTGTAAAATACACTTTCTTCGTTTTCCTAGTTTTTCAGCTTTTTTTTTTTGCTTTTTTATCTTGTAAGGAAAATTATGTATAACTTTCTTTTTATGGCTCTGAATGTTGTTTTCTTGATGTCTAGTTGTGAGGGTAGAGTATATGTAGTTATATAGGTGTGCAATATTCTTTAACATAGGTGTTCATGGTGTGCAGTTTTATCAATAACAAGACGTTTTAAAGATTAAGCTAAGTTTTTTTTTTTCATTCGAAGGATGGTTTCTGGAAAGTCTTTATCCTATGTTATATCCTTGTTCACCAACCCTCATCCTATTTAAACACTATGTGAATTGCGATATTGGAATATCGATACCAATCAGCCAATTTAATTTCTTAAGGCACAGAGCGAAAAAACATTTAAACCTTTCACCTATAGGTAATAATTCATTAGTAATAAAAATAGAATTTTTTTCGTTCTGTGCAAATAACTTGTCTCAATAAGTTCAATTTGGGTGATTGGCATATTTAATCTACCATTTATATTTATATCCTTCACCCTTAAATCCACTGGATCCTCGGGTTAATTTCGATACATGTACCTCAAGAGTTTATTATTTGCTTCCCTTGTAATTGCGAATATGATTAGATCACAAAATTGTCGGTCTTGTACGCGAGCTACAAAGAGCAAGTTTTCCAAAAGGAACGATAATTTGCGCTGTAATTGGATTCCCAATTACGCATTTATGTGATATTGATGATTTTTTGGAATAAGAGCTTCTAATTTTTACATCATTGCAGCTTGGGCAAGTTTTGCTTTATGTTTGAGCCTCATTTCATCAACAGGAATTTTTCTGTTCAGGGCTCCTTTCCATATGTAATGCTTTTAATTATAAAAACTGTAATGCAATATTCTAGCAGATATCGTAAATAACTTAGGCCTTCCAAAGCTCTCCGATTAACCTTATTTCAACGGAACTTAAATTGATATAAAACAGCATAAAATTGATATTAAAAAACGAAGATTGGTAAATAAAAATCATTTGAAAAATCAAAATGAGGAAAAGCTCGAAGGAAATGTTGCAGTCTTTAACTTACAAAAAAATTATTGTTGGCGTGTAATGGTATTTTGCTATAAATGTGTTTCATAAATATCATGGTTCGTGTTCATATACGCCACAGATTAAAAACCTCCCCTGTCCTTTTCAATGTCTTGTAATAATTACTATGGTGATCAAATAATGTGTTTTATATCCAGAGTATAAAAGTTCCCTCGTTCAGACCAAGAGTGAGTTAAAAGTTTTTTTTTGTGTTTCTTTTGGGGTGATGTTCAAGACACCACTACCTTGGGTTTTTTTTTGTCTTTCACTGTGAAATGCAATGTTCTTGACGATGCACCGAGGAGGAGTATTTTAATATTATGAAACAAAAGCAAGTTGTTTTTTAATGAGGTTGACCTATTTCTACTGGAAATAAACATGTGATCAAACTGCCTAGGTATAAGCCCACACAAGAAAGATAGCGAAAGGTTATTGATGTTTCATCAACATCACTTGGCCCTGCCGAGGTTTAGGTCAACCCCATAGAGTTATTTCTTATGTGACGAGGCAACTACAACTGGTCCATCCTAAAATACAATTCAAAATGCTTAAAATAGTGCTAACTATTAGATAATCTTTGAATGTTGTGCCAAAAAAGCAGAAATAAATAAAATAAAATAAATCCAACCATCTTTTTAAATACTTGTAGCTAGGATTTTATTTTTCTAATAAACTTACTTAGATCTTTAGCAAATTCTATTTTGATCCTAGTTATGAATATAGGCATTAATTTACTATTTATGTCAGCAAGCACTCAACTATATACACCGTTTTTATCCCATTCACTGCGTGTAAGGCCTGTTTGGTAATCCATCTAGTTTTGAATACTATAGATAAAGCGGTGCGATAATTATCTACCTGGAGATTGAAATAAATAGAATGATAAATCGACTTAAAGTCTTCTTCTTCTTCTTCTTCTTCTTTTTATTATAATTATTATTATTATTATTATTATTATTATTATTATTATTATTCTTCTTTGCCTTTCTCACCCTGGAGCAGG
>BMAT01011082.1:181885-193042 GCA_019649035.1 Elysia marginata
ATATCGTCACCCTCACCTTTTTTTTTAAAGTTAATAGTTGGACACTGTCAACATCCCTTTTACGTTGAGAATTTCTCGCCATCTGACTCAAGTTGTTCCGAGGATGGCCCCCAATCATCAAAATATACCTTTTTTAAAATTTTTCTATAGTTTTCTACTTCATCCACACACAAAAGAGAAATCCTACTACAAATTTGTTACAACATCACAATTACATTGAGAATTTCTCACCATGAAAACGTCTATCTAATGCAACGAGCTTGTCTCCTGATTGGGTAATCTAGAAAGTGTGCATTGTATAATGGAAAATATTTGTCAAAAGCTGTTGGAGGGAGAAGGCTTAAGACAGATCAAAAGTGCTGGGATCCATTTCCTGGTACTTTTGAAAACTTTTTCCGTTTACTTGTATTCTCAGTTCTTTGAGATTCTGCATGAAACAAGACAACAAGAAATAGCACTAAATTGAAATCCAGCTGAAGCAGAGAATTATTAAATGCATTTCACAACAAAATTCGTTAATATTTTAACATGTCAAGCAAATATTATAACCACAAATTAGTAGAAAGCATCGAAGGTAAGTATTGAGAATACTAGAACACTTGCGTGTCTGAAAATTGTTAAACTGAAATATCATAGGTTACAAGAGGCAGCCATGAATAGTTTTTATTGTTTTTTTAACCAAAACAAACTCCCCCCCCCCCCCATCACAGTTTTTTTTGTGTTAAATTGGTATAGAGCATGCATTGCATTGTACTTTTTTTTGTGTGTGTGGACAGGTGCCTTTGGATATTTTGAAGTTACACATGACATCACAAAGTACTGCAAGGCAAAGATATTTGAACATGTTGGTAAAAAGACGCCCCTGGCCATCAGGTTCTCCACAGTGGGTAGGTGCTGTTAAAATTAAAAGGAGAGTTGAATTTGAGGTTATTTTTCTTTTTTTTTTTTTCTGTCGCATCCAAGCTTATGTATAACCAAAGTTACATAGTTGCAAGTTCCTTTGAATAAAGAAAAAAAAATAGCTTTTCACCAAAATAATTATACCATTAATTAAAAAAAACACTTTAGGAAAATATTTCAACTTAACCATATGTTCCTTCTGTATCCTTGAAGTAAAATTTTTAAAATGAGGCAGTACAGCCTGGGGCAATGAATCAAAATACAGTATCTGCAATGAAAAGCATATGGAAGATACTGCACTCTGATTGTCCCTGGCAGAGTATATATTATAGATGAATTCTGGTAAGTCAATATCCAGGGCATATAACCAATAAGTTATAACATGGACTTAGTTGAAAACTGAAGCATGTGGAATTCCTCATATGTAGTTTTCCCAATGATGCATAAAAAAAAAAGAATCAAGATAGAGTTGACTGAAATTTCTTATTGTATGCACAGCTGTTTCATTTTATGGTTACCAATGCTATGAATCTTACTTAGCTGCTTTCATTTTCTCTATCAGGCGGGGAAAAGGGATCAGCAGACACTGCAAGAGATCCCCGAGGCTTTGCCATGAAGTTCTATACCGAGGAAGGCAACTGGGATCTGGTAGGCAACAACACACCCATCTTCTTCATCAGGGACCCCTTCCTTGTGAGTACCACTACTATACAGTGTAACTGTTGAAAAGGTTGTGTGAAGATATTAATTATATCATTTTAAGAGTGGCAAATTTTATTCTTATTCAATTTTTACCAATAACATGGTATTATATAATTTTATGCATGATTAAAATTAAATATTTGTCTTACAATCAGTCAAAATAAGTCGGGTATTTATAAAAAAAAAAATGTTTTTGAGGAAAATGCCTTTTAAAAGTGGATGTATTCCTGTTCTTCTCCTATTGAATTAAAAGAGGTTACAAACTTCTTTCCACAAATTCTTGAAGGTTTTATTCAGTTTTTAAGATTTTGAAGATCAGAAAATGCATTGATAAAACTATCAAGGCCTAGTAATGTGGAAAAAAAAATGAGACATCCGTCTTGTTTTTACTGGTTGCAAGACATGCTTAGTCTTGACTTATTTAAGTTACGAGGGACGTCCGAAAAGAAACAGGAAAAAGGGCACAACTCAAACTCGTTCTCTATGTCTCAACGTAATTTCCATGGAGATAGATGCATTTTTTCTAGCGCGACAGCAGTGAATAGATACCCACTTGAAAGAAATCAAGGTCAAGATGTGCCAACCAATTCTTCAATTCACAGACGAGGTCACCTTCTGTCTCGAAAGCCATGCCTCCTATATGACGCTTCAAGGGTAAAAAAAATGGAAGTCAGTGGGTGTGAGGTCTGAACTGTGGCAGAATGATGAAGAATTTCCCAACCGTAACGCTAAGGCCATTGCTGTGTAAGTTTTGCTGAATAAGGGGTCACATTATCGTGCTGAAGGACACCTCCCCTTCTCAAGAGTCCAGGTCTTTTGCGTCAAATTGCATCTCTGAGGCGGTCAAGAGTGCTGCAGTATTGGGCAGCATTGATACACAAACCTGTGACAAAATGCCTAAGAGGATCACACCTTTCGAATCCCAAAACACGGTGGCCACCACTTTAGCTGCAGACCTCTGCACTTTGAACTTTTTGGTGACAGGAAGAATCGATGTTTCCAAGTCATGGAGTCGCGCTTTGTCTATGGGGTATTCAGATGGACCCAAGTTTCATCACCAGTAATCGGATTGTCAAATAGGTTATTTTTTGCTCTAAAGTCTCCACCAGGCCCCATACCAATGTGTGTCATATCCTTATCTCCATTGTCTTGTTGGGATCGCAGCAGAAGGCGTTGTGAAATTTGAACCCTTTGAAGCTTGTGATCCTCCGTCAACATTTTCGGAACCCATCTTGCAGACACCTTCTGATATCCCAAAGTGTCATGGACTATTTCACTAACCGTACTCTTTGGAATTTTGAGTTTTCAAAGCAATCTCGCCTATCTTCATCCTCCTGTCACATTTGATGAGCTCATCAACACAAGTTGTGTTCTCCTCGTTGGTCGATGTTTTCGGGCGACCAGACTTTGGCTCATCATCTAGACTTGTTCGGCCTTCTCCAAACCAAGTACACCATTGATACACTCAAGTTCTTCATTTAGCACCCTCACCATATGTTTCTGCTATTTGTTTGTGAAATTCAGAAGGTATTATTCCTTTAGAAAGGAAAAAACGCACAACAGCTCTGACCTCCAGGTTTGACCAGTCTTTGATGGGGGTAGCCATCTTGGAATCAGTAGTGTTCAATAGTGCGTTTGTCAATGGTGCTAAAACTGTGCACCGTGAAAGATATCTCATTGTACTGGTGTTTCCTGTTTACAGAAATAAAAAATATGGATTGGTTCAAGGGTTATGCCTTTTTTCCTGTTTCTTTTTGGACGTCCCTCGTATTTTGAGAACGACTCCAATCATTAGAAATCAAGTTACACTTACATCTTTTTTCTTTTCATTTTTCGGTAGTTTCCTAGTTTCATCCACACACAAAAGAGGAATCCAGTTACAAACTTGAAGGTATGTACTTAAAATCTCAAGGGAGTTGCTTTTGTTATTTTGTTAAAAGAATCAGATTTTTGTTTGATTTTCTCATTATACAAAGTAAAACTGTCTAGTTGAATATAAACTTAACCCCAAAGATTTTCTTTTGTCTGGCATTGATTTATTTTATTTTACTTTTTTTTTGTCTTCAAAGTGTCTGAAGGGCGCTTTTTTTTCAACTCAAGTTAAGCTTTCTTCTGCCCTTATAGCCTAAGCTTTAGCTGGTTTTCTCATAAGGTTTTGGTTCATATGCTGTTTGTAGATGGTATAGGGATATAATATCATTGGAGACATGGGAGCAGGTAACAAGGTGTATACATGTAGTATTATATTTTTTAAAGTCACCACCAAGAAAATATGTCGCCTTAAAATGAAACTTTTTTTTTTAAAAAGAAAATACCATCTTTTTCAAAATAATTAGTTAGAGTTTTAAAGGACATTTGTCTTTAGATAAGATTAAACTGTTCATTTTTGTTTTTTCTCTTAGGATCCTGATATGTTTTGGGACTTTATTTCTCTGAGGCCTGAGACAACCCACCAGGTGTCCTTCCTGTTCTCAGACAGAGGCACCCCAGACGGCTACCGCCACATGAACGGCTACGGCAGTCACACCTTCAAGCTGGTCAACAAGGATGGAAAAGCTTTTTACACAAAGTTTCACTGCAAGGTCAGAGCTCCTTAAGTCTGTTCAGATATGTTTTTGTTGACTTAGCTCAATCCCAGCTATGGCGCCCACCGTCGCCCGATTGGACCACACTTATTGTGTACCTATATCGCCCGTCATCGCCCAATCGCCATTGCTTTCGTTGTGTATTGTTGGTAGCTTAGTAACCCCAGAAATCTCGATGAAATCTCGAGTAAACCTCTTCTTCTTTTAGAGGAGATCTTAAGCGTTATTTGGGATATTTTTATTTTACTTTCAGTAGGATTTCGCACACATTTCTAAACCTAGATTCTAAATCTAGAACTGCCTGCGTCCGATATGGACAATTTACCTCCCTGCTCAGGGACAGGGCTTTAACTGGGCTGGGTGGGCCTAGGGGGGATTGAGTTAAAGTCGAAAAAAGAATGTCATGGCCGTGGAGGCTGATATTCAGTCTACACATCATTTATGCTAACCCTAAAAACCCCTTGTCCTGCTTCCCCCCATATTGGATATCCTTGTACCTGGAAGCAATGGGATTGTGATACTTTACCTCAGGAGATCATAGTTTCAAAGATGAAAAATTTCTCAAGAACACTTCTGATTTAGCTTTCAACAGTTTTGTTCCCATGCAAATCAGATCAATCACTTCCAATGGGTCAGATATTAGAAGTTAATTTGAAAAATACAACTATGTAAACATTTTTACTCTATTAAGTTAGTTCAACCAAAAGTCAAAGATCTTGTCAGATAATCTGGGTAATTTTACAACAATATTTATGCATAAAGTTTGAAAAAAAATGCATTTACCATTATGTCAAGACTTTTGAATATTTCAACATTTGACTCGTCATGGACTATGACGAGGCTGTTCATTTTTCTGCCATAAGGTTTATGTACCTGATCTAATAATTCTCAAGTTGCAAAAAAATTTGATAGAAGTAATTATGTTTTTGTATTTATCTTGTATTTTACAATGTGCCCAGACTGACCAAGGCATCAAGAACTTGATGGCAGACAGAGCAGGTGATCTGTCAGGCACTGACCCAGACTATGCCCAGAGAGATCTTTACAATGCAATTGATGATGGCAATTTCCCTAGCTGGACCATGTACATTCAGATTATGACGTTTGAAGAGGCAGAGAGGTCTTCTTTCAACCCCTTTGACCTTACAAAGGTGAAGAAGTTAAAATATCCTCATATTAATGTCATTGTGCTAGTGAAATGGTATATCTCACATACACGAGATATGTCATTTTATCATACGTATATTGCTGTGTTCACAGGGTCATTATCTGTAGAGGAAGATTCCAAATGTGTCGAGCTGTTTTTCCCGAAAAATATGAAATGAAAACAGCATGACTTAGTTAAGTCTGAAGGTTGATAATTTCAAAATAATAAAAATAATTCATGCCATTTTGCTACCACAGTTACGATAAGACTTATTCATTATACATGTATATGATGAATTGAAATCTGAACTGCAAAATATGGTGTGTAGGAGTTAAATCTTTGAAAAATTATCCCGCATATATTTAGGTCAGGTAAGTTTGGCTTATAGAGAAATGCCTAGTTTTAGAACATCATGTGAAACTTGAAAAGAAAAGGGTTTGATTGTAGCGCTGAACCTAATTAAACATTTGATGAATAAGGCATCATTAGTTTATCCTAAAGTTGAAAACATAATGATAGAGTTAGTAGATAGATATGGAGTAGCATTTGCTCAAAAGCTTACATACATGTTTTCCTTTGAAATATTTTCTGAAAGAGTTAAGCTGAATATAACTGTGGAAAACAAATATAAATTTATACTGTTCAAAAAAAAGATTTTATGTCAGAACTATTCCTGTAGACTGTCAATGATACAATTGGATATATGTAGATATAAATGCTATGCACCTTAGAAATTAAATCACGGAAATACCACAAAGTCAAAAACATACAGTTGAGTCCATATAATTTGAATATTTGCTTAATCCAAACTATAGATGTAGTTCTATTTCCTATTTATTCTCTTATTATATTATGTACTTATAGTTCAATTTAAGTTTTGGACAATTCAAAGTCAAATCTTGTTGCCATGGGGTTCGAATATAAAGGGGACTGTAAAACAGATAAGGCACTGTTTTATTTAGCTTGAATTTTTACCTGAATGTTTTAATGGTTAAGCTAAGAGCTTTAAAAATAATAAAAAAGATGCCCATTAAAAATAAACAGAAACAAACAAAAATAAATAACAATGACAACAACAACACAAAAATGAGGATTAAGAGCAAGAAGGAAAAAAAAACAAACAAATAAATCCACACTCTTTGATTTTGAAGGCATTAGTTTTTTAACCCTTTTTTTTCTGGTTTATTTGTCAGGTATGGCCTCAGGGTGAGTACCCTCTGATCCCAGTGGGCAAGCTGGTGCTCAACAGGAACCCCAAGAACTACTTTGCTGAGGTGGAGCAGATTGCATTCTCACCGGCGCACATGGTACCTGGCATTGAGGCCAGCCCAGACAAGATGTTACAGGTGGATTGCTTATAAGAGTTTTTACAATTATTTTCTAAGTGAGGAATAATTGTTTTGAAAGGCTATAAGATTTAACAAAAAAAAAAAATCAGTTTTGTAAAGATTTTCATCGGCATAAAAGCTAGCCCAGACAAAGATGCTGCAGACAGTTTGCCTATGAGAATATGCAAATATTAAATGAAATTTATTAGCAAGTTTTATCTTTTTTATCCTTTTTATCCTGATATAAACTGAATAAAAGTACTGTGTATGGAACAACTTTTTTTCATGAGAAAGTCGTTCTTTCCTTTCATGAAATTCATTTACAATTATTCTCTTTATTGGGAATGAGGTTAGAGCGCAAATTATCCTTCCTGTTTGAAACCCCTCTCTTTGAAGTCAATTGCTTGCAGGCAAGAACAATAATTTTGTTCTCTATTCTCATTTCCAATTATTGTTATTTCCTTCATGTGTGAGGCGATCAGACTAATCTTTAAGTAGAGCCCTTTAAAGACTAAAATTTGTAATATATGACAAATAGTTTTTATGTGGTTCAATATAAGATATATCATTATACAGAAACGCTATGGAGGCCTCTCAAAAGGCATAACATACACTGCAAAAAGCTTTTGGATTCAATATGTCAAAATTTTGACTTTTGCGGGATTTACCGTGGTTGTCTGGCATTTTCAATTTTTAAAAAATATTTTGGCACAGATCAAATGTAACCATCATGCACTCTCTCACCTTTTTCATTGCTGCACTAGCAAACTCCCATACATTTTCTTATGCATGGTAGGGACACTAAATAAAAAAAAAGAAATCATGGAAAATAAATTTTGTAATTTACAAATATACTTTTCTCAACAACAGGGTCGCCTGTTTTCGTACTCTGACACCCACCGCCACCGTCTTGGGAGCAATTACCTGCAACTTCCTGTGAACTGCCCGTACAACACCAAGATGAGGAACTATCAGAGAGATGGCCCACAGTGTGTTGATGACAACCAGGGTACGTTAATAAAAGTAGATGAATTGCTTAACTTTCAGAGCTTTTTTCAAAATCATACGTGCCCTTTACCACAACCTTTTTGTTTTTTGTTGTTTTTAAAAACAATGCTCTACTACTCTCTCAACACACGTTGTACTTCCTACAATCATAGTGTAGTTATTCCTTCTGCTAACTCTCGTGTACCTTTATGTTATTCCTCCAGTGCCTTGAGTAAATCAAAACTATCTTTTGTAGGTTATTTACTTTTGAAAATTTGCATATTGTGTTATG
Organism: Elysia marginata; assembly: GCA_019649035.1. Lineage (NCBI taxonomy): Eukaryota > Metazoa > Mollusca > Gastropoda > Plakobranchidae > Elysia > Elysia marginata. Next base: position 189,827 of record BMAT01011082.1, read on the forward strand.
TGTGAAATTTATAAAGCTAGTAAACGTTTTACACTTTTTTTTCTTGTTAAAATTTTTTAAAATACATAGTTTGAAAAAAAAAAAAGCAAGGAATGAACAAGTCCTAGACTTGAAAAAAAAATATAATTTTACTGTTTATGAATAATCTAGGTTTGAAAAAAAAAGAACGAAATATCCCTTGTGTATTTGTAGGTGGAGCACCCAACTACTTTCCCAACAGCTTCAGTGGCCCTCAGGATGTGCCAGATAAAGTAGAGGCAAGCTACACTCTCACTGGAGACGTAGGTCGTTACAACACAGCAGATGATGACAACTTTTCCCAGCCTGGCATCTTCTATAGAAAGGTGAAGGGGGAGAATGCCTTATTAATAAGCAATTCATGTGGTGAATTAAACTCAATTTTTTTGGTCTAGTGGTAGACATTCTTCTCAATGAGACCCAGGAATCGAGTCCTGTCTCATCGACATTTAGTTTTTGTGAAAGCCCTTTACTCCCAGTTTCTCACCAACAGGCCAAATGAGTACCCGACCTTAAGCAGCAAAAATTTTGTCAGGTTTCTATGGTGATGCAATTAAAGTGATGCTCTATGAGTCCAGAAGGTAATATGGTTGATAATGGCCGTTTTGGGGAATTCATGTTATAGCCATTTAGAAAATTTGAGTGGATTAGGTACTGAAAAAAAAAGGCTCTTTACTTCTGCCATGGAGGATCAAAGTGCAGTATCTGCAGTATAAACCATATGGGAGGTACTGCACTTTGAGTGTCCTGAGCATACTTTTACTTATATTCATTTTCATGCAGTTATATAACATATTACCAGGGGTGCTAACTATTGTTCATTTAATCCATTTCCCCATTGCAACCATTAAAGAACAAAATTTTGCATCTTATTCAGAGATTTACATTGCTCATTTCTGGCATCTTTTGCTTTTTGAATCATCTCCATAATGACTGAAAGAAAATTTTACTCAGACCTTAGTTCACCAAAAATGACTTTTTCATTGTGTTTTAATCAGAGATGGGAATTCTCAAGATTTTTCCTGAATTTTTTTACCTCATTGATCCTGAGTCAGATTTTGTCCCCTTAGGTTCATTAGCACAGAAATACACCAGGAGCAATTCTATATGATCATGTTATTAACTCTGCTTCTCAGCGGTTATAAACCTCAGGACTTTTTTTTTTCACAAGTAGTGCCCATCCTGGTTAACAGCTAATTTACACATGAAAGAGATTCTGCCAACTCATTTTTTTCTCCTTATCCTACTCTAAGGTCTTGTCTAAGGAGGAGCGTGCCCGTCTTGTGGAAAATATTGCAGGCCATCTAAAGGACGCCCAAGACTTCATCCAAAAGAGAGCAGTCAACAATTTTGCCCAAGCTGATGCAGACTTTGGTAACGCCTTGCGCTCAGCACTTGCCCAATTCCAGACTTCTTCATCGGTAAACATTTTACGCATCATTATGAATGCCTAAGATATGCATGTGTGTGTGTGTTTTTTTTTGTTTTTTTTGTTGTTTTTAAAAACTTTCACAGAGATTTCAAGACGTGCCAGGTTTACTTTCCCCTGTGTTGTACCACGTTGATGCTTCAAGTGAAAGCTTGCTTTTACTATGTCTGTTTTAATATTATTACAAAAAAAAAAGTTTAAAGATAATTGAATTCTTCTTCTTCTCTCTTTCATTTCCTTTTCTTTTTTTTTTATATAAGACTTGCACTAAAAAAAACAAAACATCTTCTAGCTCTATATATATATGTTGATGTTTCAATCTATTTTGTCTCACAAATCTTTATTCACAGCTCTAAAGTGAAATTTAAATAATGCACTGCAACACCGAAGTAAGATAATTACTGAAATTTTTTTCCTTATTTTGCCGCTGCCTTTTCTGCAATGCAACTGTTATTTAGTTTTGTTTTTTTTTGCTTTTCATGCTTTTTGCCGTAAATGTAGTTTTTTCAATTTTCTAACAGACTTTTTTTCCATGTAGAAAAAAGACAGAGATGAACCTATGGTTGTTAAATTTCAGAGATTTTTCCCTGATTCAGATATCAGGCTTATAAGTTTCACCAATATTTACTTTTACACTACCACCTCCTTAATCCAAAACACTTGTAGGCTTTATTATAGAGCCTGCTCTAGTTTTACTTGCTTTCTCACCAATGTTATTTGTACTTAGCTTGATAAAATTTATCTGTGTTTTCATTGATAATTTTTTTACTTTTGTATATTAGTTTAGATTTAATATTTTAGTATTTTGCATATTTGCAGATGCCGTCACAACTATCTCAAGGCCCCTTGAACCACCATAGTTAAATGATTTGAGCTCCTGCTTTTCACTGCATTCTATCTAAGCGTCATTTTACTTTTCTCTCTCTTTTCATATATTTCATATTTTCTGTTTATGATCAGTGTTGTCACTACTTTATCTTTTCCTTTATCTTTTTGTGCAATCTCTCCACCTTTTCTGCCCTTTTAATGAATGTGTTTAGGGTTAGAACTGTTTCCATCTTAACATTTGTAGAAGCTGTAGATTGTACATTTATCCTAGTAGACAACTTTTTAATATCCTACAGAATGAGTTTTTTTTGTCCTAGTAGACAACTTTTTAATAACCTACAGAATGAGTTGATTTTTTTGTCCTAGTAGACAACTTTTTAATATCCTACAGAATGAGTTGATTTTAGAGTTTTAAGAGTTGATTTTAGAATTTGAAGATTTAAAGATATATGTCTTGCAGCCAGTGCAAAATTTTCACAAAACAAGAAGTTGATATTTTGAGCAATGTGTTGTTCTCAGCTGTCAACCCGTAAACTAAAAAACTGCATAAATTTATCAAAGTTTTGCTACAAGATTGTTAAAAATTTTTTATCATTTAAACTTAAATAAAGAAAAAGAGGAGTGAATCTGCTTAAAAAATTTTTAAAAGTTTCTGACAACCAATTTATTTGCACTGGTCTGAGAAATATACATCTTTGGAATATTATCAGGGAGCATTGTTTTGTGTCTTGAATACATGTAGAAGATCAATCAGACCGAGAAATGTTTTTAAAGATAAAGCATCAAAATTGTTTATTCTTATCTTAGGTTCTCTTCAGCACACCAGTTGGGTGGGGAAGGGGGAAATTTTCATTTTCAGCCTTTGCATCAATTATTTTGTATTGCAAAGACTGCAAGAACCAATGAACTTTTGATTTTTGCCAAGAAAAATTGGATTCGAA
>BMAT01011082.1:231240-241546 GCA_019649035.1 Elysia marginata
AGAGAGAGAGAGAGAGAAAGAGAGCGTGAGCGAGAGACATATAGAGAAAGAGAAGAGAGAGAGAGAGAAACAAAGAGAGAGACAGAGTAAGAGAGAGAAAGACAGAGAAAGAAAGATAGAGGTAGATAAAGAAAGAAAGCGAGCGAGCAAATAGAGAGGGAGCGAGGGAGAGAAAGAAAGAAAGAGAGACATAAAAAGAAAGAGAGAATTAGAGAAAGAAAGAGAGAGAGACAAAGAAAGAAAGAGAGAAGTAGAGAAAGAGAGAGAGAGACAGAGAAAGAAAGAGAGAAGTAGAGAAAGAGAGACAGAGACAGACAGAAACAGAAAGAAAGTTGCCACAATGTGTCAATAGGTCCCCGCTTGCCCCAAAGGTCTCTTCGTTTTGAGGATTTCCAGCACGAAGAGACCTTCACATAATCACATTTTTTGATTGCTTAAATAAATAAAAACCTTGTCCTGCGCGCAACACCATCCAATGTGTGAGTAAAGCTGCCCGAATTCCTTCTCCCAACCACACTCCGTTGTAATTAAAGGGGAAAATGGTCCAGGTGATTTAATTCTTCATCTTTAAGTATATATAATCCGTGATAATATATTTAGATTCGAACAGCGGCTGAAACAAGAAGAAATAAAAAAAAAACATAAGACACAGCTGTAAACGATCACAGGTTTAAAAATAAAATAACAGCACAATTTGAGACCGTGCGTTATCAGCCCGCTCTGGAGGACGAGGCCCATATGGGTGGGCTAATGGGGCTCGTTAGCCAATCGCCCTGTGTAAAACCCACGTTACCTTAAATAAGGGTGTTATTATGTCATAAGTTATCGTCGTCCGCGCGCGCAAGGTCTCTAATTAAATCCGAAGGATGACTGTTTACTTCGGAATACTTAGCGTTATTGTAACTAGTCGTATAAAAGTACACTGAAAGGATTATGATGGGGTGTTTCATTACCAATAATGGCAGGAAGGATTTATCGTGCAGAAGTATTAATGAAAGCTTAATGATCTAAAAAAGTAAAGCATAAAAAATAATATAGTGAGTAATAATTATAAAACGGTTAGTACCGGCAGAAAATAATTACTGCTAACTTCACCTTGCAATTTTTAAAGCCTAATAATGTGCTTGGGGCTTATACGGTTGGTGAAACAGTGGGCTGAAACTTTCACGCCGATCCCCTGTAACCTAAAAAAAAATATTTATCCGACTAGTAATATAAGTATGAAACGATACGTTTTGTCCGTGCTTTGGCTACACGTGGGTGCGCCTCTCACACTTCCCTTAAGTTCGTCGTTTTGTTCTAACTTCTTGAATTCGCCCTCTATATTAATCCCCAAACAATAGAGTTGTCACGCGCATCGCGTTACTTTTAGCGACTCATCTAAGCCTTGAGAATTTTTCATAGTCAGGTTTCAGTTCCTGACGTCAACACAAATTTAGTTCCATCCGTGGGTGATTGCACAGAAGAGACATGACATGCTATTCAGGCGGCCAGTTTTTGTCTCCTAGGCTCTGACGGAAGCATACCAATTTGTCACAGGAACAGTTTGCCAATTGTCACAGACACGTTTTAATTTAAAAAGAATGAACTAAATGAAAGTCAAGCAATCAAAATATCGAACTATCAGCTTTGAAAAGACTTTAGAATCCATTTTCTGCATCTAGAATGAGATCGAGAATTCAATTCTAGAGTGCTAGATCTAGCTAGATCTAGAATTAGGAGTCTAATCTAGATCGAGATAGATTCTGTAGACTTAGATTCTAGTTTAGTTTTAGAATCTAGATCTAGATTTAGACTTTTCGGGAAGAGATCAGTGTAGAAGTTTAGTTAACTCAGTAGGAGGCCTGGATTTATAAATTCCTCAGGGAAAGACTACCACACAGCCGATAAACTATGACAAACTGGTCCTGTGACAAACTGGACACCCCGCGCCTCTGACTTCTCATCGTTCAGTTTGTCCACAGACCGAACAGAGGAATAAGCTCAATCGTGTCATTTGTCTAGACTCTTTGCATTCTCATGTCCTTTTGTTGAGCAGCATTCGGAAGAATTTCCTATTTTATCTTATTATCAATGAGTTGGCGCATGAGCAGTTCGTCTCATGTAACAAGTACGTCACATTAATATTAAAAAGTTCAATAGCATTGATAAAGATACGCAGATAAATTGATATATACATGGCACTGCATGGGATGGTGCACAGGGAAACCAGAGATGTAAGAAAACTAACATTATGACAGTTCCAAGGGAAAAAAAGGATATGAAAAGTTAAGTTAAGAAACCTACAAACCTCGTACTAACCATCATGTTGATTTAACAATCACTTATATTGAATAACTTCTTGTGCTCTCTAAGTTTTATGAATGAATGCTTTTATTCTTATTGATGTATCCATTCATGGAGTATGCAACTTTTTCGAGAAGTGGGTATAATGAACATGTCTGGATTTTCCAGTGCACTCTTTTTCTTCCTTGCATTATCACTAGTGACTACGCTTGTTTCTTTCCTATTACACCTTACAACAGAAAGACGGTGCATGGTTTCAAAATTGTGAGCTACCGGTTATCTAAAATTGTAAAAGTTGGACAACTCTGCTTTTCACTTTGGCCTGTTTATGTGGACAGGCGCACAGAGAGAAAGAGAGGCAGAGAGAAAAACGAGAGGGAGGGAAGAGAGATAATGAGATAGATAGATAATAGAGAGATGAAGAGAGACAAAGAGAGAGATAGAGAGATAGATAGATTGAGAGAGAGCGAGAGAGAGAGAGAGAGAGAGAGAGATATGGCAGTCATCATTCTATAGAGGAATGAAAATTACAAAAGAAGAAAAAAGCTGACCGAGAAGGAGAGGAAGAGAGAGGAAAGAAGAGAAAGGCAAAAACATATAGAACGAGACTGACAGGTTGAGAAAGAACAGGAGAGAGAAAAAAAGATAAATAGAGGGAGAGATCATTAGTACATGTAGTTAACTTAGAATTGATATTGAACCATTTCCGACCGAGTAAACGCCCCAGGGCCATTTCTCTGAAACGGCACCATTTTGGGGCATGCGCAGACCGTGTTACTCCACTGTAGCCTAGAACTACTTTCCACAGAAGTAACCATATTAAGATGAAAAGAAAAAAACAACTTTATAAGTCATTTATACTTATAGTACTCACATCTTCCATTTGCATGCTATACATTATTTGGCTGGTTTAAAAATATTACTCTCGATGATGGCAATGACATATTGCGTTTCTGGTAGAGAGATTGCATTATGGTGGGATAAACTCTTGGCAGCTGTGGGCCTCCTGTTGCGGATGTACACTGTGCAGGGCTATTTTTTCTTCTTTTTGGGTAGGGGGCGCTTTCTTACGGTAGGGGGCGCTTTCTTACTTGTAAAACACAAAGTTTTAGTTCTGATTTTCCCATAGCAATCTAAACACACTAACATTAATAATTCAAAAAAAAAAAACCCCCAGAAACAATAATTAAAAGAATGATTGCAGTAGAATTAAGAATATCGTTTATAGAATAATGTTGGTAAATTTCTTAGCAAAATAGTAAAAATGGTAATAATAATAACAACAATAATAATAGTAATAATAATAATAATAAAAATAATAATGATAATGATGATAAAAATGATTATAATGATAATAATAATGATAATGACAATAATAATATTAATAATAATACACTGGAGAGAAGCTAAGTCAATTTTAATCTGCTTTGCTTATTTCAGATTATAGTTTATCCATTTAGTGCACATCTATTCCAATTTTAAGTGTAAATAATTCACGTTTTTATAAGATAATATCATTTGTTTTTCTCTTCAATAATGTTGCTTATTTTCAGATAGCATGTGTTGCAGTTCATTTACATCACCATTGAATGTGTAGATATTTACTTAAAACCGAAAATTGCACGGCCTTTTTTCTGTATAGTTTCTTCGTTTCGACACTGTTGTTGAAGCTGATCTGTTGAACCCGACCTTCAGCTTGAGAACGAGTTGTTTTTCTACTCTACGCTGACTCAGACCTGCTTCCGCCGTCCCTGTCTCCGTGTGTCAAGGTGATGCCTCAGGCTCTGGGAAGAGGCCAAAAGAATCTGCCGGAGGGGGATCAAGAAACGTTCCACCCTTATGTCTCCTAGGCCTACTCCTGGCGGTTGGAAGATATTGTTGACGTTATCAACATCCCTGAGACTTGTTGTTTAGCATCTAAGGTCAAACTGGCAGGCCGAAATGTTTTTCTTTTGGGTAAATAAACAAATCCACAAATAAACAACAAAAAACAAACTTTGATTTTCATGTTGTTCATGGGAAAGTTTTAAACGAACAAATTTTTAAAGGAGTTGGCTTAGGAGAGAGAGGAAGGAACAAAAATACAGAGAGATAGCGAGTGGGAAGGGAAGACGGACAGGGAGAGAAAGAGAGATGGATAGAAAAGAAAAAAAGATGTAGCAGGAGAAAACAGAAAGAATGCGTGGGACAGACACGTAGAGAATTAGATAAATAGATGTATACATAGATAGGTAGGTAGGTAGAGAGATAGAAAATAGAAAGAGCCTGAGAGAGAAAGAGGGAGTGAGTGAGAGAGAGACAAAGAGAGAGAGGTAGATAGAGAGAGAGAGAGAGAGAGAGAGAGAGAGAGAGAGAGAGAAACAGACTATCAGACAGGCAGAGAATTAGCGAGTAAGTGAAAATGTAAACAAAAATAAACAAAAGCTAAGGGAACAAGACGAAATTAGCTTTATACGTTAATGTCTGCGTGTTTGCGAAAGAAATAAGAGTAGGCTAAAAGAGAAATTGAATAAAGGTCATTTTTGTAAACCTTACAATGAAATACAGAACTGTAAATCACATTAAAGAAATGGCGCCCACCCAGTCAAAACTGACCGCTGATAATTAGAAAGATTAAGGGATTAAAAAAAGAAAAGGAAGAAAAAGTTAGTTGGTAATGGTAAAGAGGTGGGGGGATGAGATTTTCAATTATCAAAATAAAAAAAAGTAAAATTAGGTAACTAGGTAGCAAATTTATTTTATCAATCAAATCTTCTTGCTTTAAAAATTCCTTACAAAAACAGTCAAAGATAAAGTATGCATGCTTCCTTTCGCACAATGTTGTTGGATATTTCTAGGCTTTCTGGTGAGATATCATAATGTAGAAAAAAATTGAAAATTCTCGACTATAGCTAGCTGGATGTTCAGAACTGGGACATATTATTATGCATGTATCTTAAAAAATCAGAACAGTAGTATCTGATTACGAGGATTTCCGGTACAACTCAACAATACTTAATACAGCTTGCACTATTGCGAACCAATAAAAACTTGACGAGGGGCTGAGGCCCTCTCTTGGGTCCTCGCATTTCTCTCCGCATAGATGGTACAAACGCTATCACTTACATCAATCAACTTTTATAAGATGCGTTTCCAACTCATTTTTGTCATAAACGTTGTAAACGGAAGTGCATTTATATTTACATTTCAGGTCACAAGGTAAAAATCATCAAAAGCATCATTCTAGAAACGATACCGTTTCATCCGCAGGGTAAGCGGTACAGTCTGTTTCAAGTGAAAAAGACGCAGGTTTTGGGGCAATAATTTTTATGCTGCAAATTGGAATGTGTTTTTATTTATTCTGGAATCAGATATTGTTCAGTTTTTATGAGCGAATATTTTTCACCGAAATCCGCACGGTAGCTTCCTATTTCTCTTTACCATCCTTGTTGTTTAGTGTATTTGTTTCGGTTAATTGTTATAGTTTTGCAGCAGTATGATAATGTGGGAAATTGACATCAATAAAGGTAACAGCTGAAATACTACCACTGTTTACAAGCATAATTATATTTAATTTATTCGAGCTTTTTCCCCGTTACATGTTTTTACGCACCAAGTACTACAAAAAAGTGAAATATATTAGTAAGTGCAGCGCAACAGGGTAAGGACATATTGAAGAGAAACCATAGAGAGTGGGAATTACGTTGGAAAAAAATCAAGTTACTTGGCATTAGGCTTGCGCCTTAAATGTATCAAACATATCATAGAGAAACAGAAGAAAATGATTTAAAAACAAGCATGAGTTGTTTTTCAATCCGAAACAGAATATAGTACGTATTGGCCATAATGGCAAAACCTTGTAACTCTGAGTATTACCTTAAACACCGATACTCTAATAAACATTAAAAAAACACTCTAGAACGCATTGTAAAAAAGAAATACTTTTAGGAAATCAAGTGGCCCCGGTTCAACCAGGTTAATAAGTAAGAAGGATTCTATCTCAAGGAGAGCATGATGTAACTTTTACACGGACGTAGGTAACAACCGAAATCTTGAAATAAAAGTCGGTTACGCCGATCATTTGAACACATCTGAAAAAAAGGCAATAGACAAGGAAGGAAATAATTGATAACATTTATCTGCACAATGGATAATGAAATTACGAATAAAATACCGCCCTCTTGGCCATTTTAAATTCTCGAGCGCAGGGTGAATGAATGAATCGGATGCCGAAATTTTCACATTCATAGGCCTATTGTGTTTCTGTTTTGAAATAGACATTTTCCAAGCATTCAAACATTGAAATTTAATCAAATTATGAATATTTTGTGGAAAGAAATCGAAGCTTTTGTTGATTTTTAAATGGAGGTAAAGGGTAAAAACCTTTAAATACCGTTTTCTTTAAAAAAAAATAATTTTTGACTTCCCAATTATTCGCACTGACACGACAAATTTAATGACAAATGAACAGATCATTTTTCTAGTATACAGAGCTGAGTTTAAGGTCACTACACAAGCTTCACCTATTTCTTCTATAACCGTTTCACTTGTACAAATTTTAAAATCAAGAAAGATCACTTTGTATCTTTTGATTTACAGTGAAAAATAAAAAAGCAAGTACAGACAGATCGCTAAAATAATTATATTTCCCACTCTGTAGCTCTCAAGTCTGTGTGTTGCCTCAGGCCGAGACCACCAAACTAAGGAGGCCCTGTGGCCCAAATTAACAGGCAAACCGATATATGAGTGTTGTGTTGTGCTAAATCATTTTTTTTTTGTGGAAAATTCAAGACAAAGTAGAATTTAAAACGCACTGGCGTAGAATGGGCCGGCCCATTTATGGGGTCCAATGTTAATTAAACATAGAGACTGAAATGTAGACACATCCAGTGACTTGGCCTTTACACCGACGGCTGTGCCTTAAGCTCATTGGGTGGGTGCTTGTTTCAATGTAAGGCAAAATGACCTGATCTGTTGGGATTGGAACAATAACAACAACAACAACAAAAGGTTAAACACGCACGCGTGTCAATTTAGGAGAAGAGAAACGCACCATTAATACTGTGTTAGGAAGAGTTAAGGGGAGAGGGGTATCTTTTAATAGATTGAAAGAATTGATTTAGAAAAAAATGGCAGCTTTTTGCTGTTTCTGAATGTTTCCTCTGCTTCTCTGAACTTCTGCTTTTGGCTTGTTTTCCAATGCGTGTATAAATCTTACCCATTACTTAAAAAAAAAAATTTATCACCAATTGTTGTTGCCTTTGACATTTTTGTGGTTCCTTCTTATTGTTTGTTGTTTCTGGATTTGTTTGGCTGATTTTTGTTTGGTTTTCGTTACACTCATAACACTTGAGAAGATATACTGTATATTATAGACACATACAAGTGTCGTGTCCTTCAAGTCACCCCAAGAGGTCCTTCACATTGCGATACCTGGCCAGGTCTGATTGACTCAGTATACGCCCCCGCCTCCCGCCCTCTCTAGTGCAGACATTAGATGATGCTTAAGTCAGTGAAGTTAGATTTGGATCGAAAAGACATGCCCGAGGCAATGATGCTGCAGATCGAGCTCTAGTGTTTGACTGGAAACTCCACGGAAACGCCTGGGCTAATATCCTGCTGTGAGGAGGAGGATCCTTATCTCACATCATTCTCGATCCTCTAGATAATGCAAAATAATTTTTTATGACGCATGCGCAGAGACTCGTGGGATTAGTGCACACCCCCCCCTCCTCCTCCTCTTCTTTTCCCCCCTTTTCCACCGTTATCATCATCATCATCATCATCATCATCATATAGTTCTTGTTCTTCTTTTTGTTCTTCTTTTTCTTTCTTGTTCTTCATTATCATCTTCTTTTTCCTCTTCTTTTTCGTGTTCTTGTTCTTCTTGTTGTCGTTGTTGTTTTTCTTGCTTTTTTTTTCATTTCCTTCTTGTTCTTGTTATTCGACCTCCTCATCTTACTTCTTATTTTGTTATTTCTTTCTTATCTTTTTTTCCCGTTTGGCTGGTTCGTTCTATACGACAGCTACTATAAGACAAGTTGGATACTTTGAGCCTTTAATACTATATCGCAATAAACGATGTATAAAAGAGTTCAATACCAATTGCAAATGTAACTATTCCAAAATTAGAGAATATTAAACTAAAATAGTTACTATTTATTTTTTGTGTGCATTATGGACAAAAGATATCTTTAAATAATTAGTATTGGTGTCTCAAGAATAACGAAAACAAAAAATGGCCTTTCAAAAATGAAAGCATTCCGAACAAATAAAATTTAAAAACATTTCATCCAAACATGACTAAGATCTTTTTAGTGCCACATAGAACCTATCCTATATAGATGCGAAACTTAGCCAACCTAAAAAAAGGAAAAAAAAGACACCAAAAATACTGGAGGCAACGGAAATGTGGCTGTTGATAAGAATGCTGCAACTATCATGAACGGCAAGGAAATCAAACGAAACAGTGCTCAATGAAACATAATATAAACAAAAAAAAAATCACTCATAAAACAAAATAAACAAATACCAAGCAATTCTTTACGGACATTATGATGAGAAGGCAAATACTTTGACATTTAATGACAGCAGGAATACTTAACGAAAAACATAAAAAAAACAGGACAGACAAACGGGAGAAGAATTGATCATAGATGATGGAATGACGAAGTGCCTTGACTCAAGAAGGGTGATGGAGACATAAAAGACCTTGCGCGACGACGACGATAACGTATGGCGCAATAACACCCATAGGTATCGTGGGTTTTACAGCTGACGATTGGATGACGGGCCCCGTTAGCCTATCAGCCATATTAGATTTCCTCCACTATAGACTTCATCCTCTTGAGCGGGCCCGTACGGCATAAAAACTATTGTAAGCAATGAAGAATAAAGAAGACATGATCGGAAACGCTGCACTGCACGCCACTCTTGATGGTGTGTATTGATCTCTCAAGCTCTCTAAACTTAAGCTACTTTTCTTTCCCGAACTTTAATTTCAATACATCTAGCAATTTTTATTTATTTTTCACCTTTCACTCTTACACTCCCCTATGTTTTTAACATTATAAATAATGAATTTTATACCCCGCTTATTGTAGCTTGTCTTGCCAGTCTTCTTAATGCAAACTGTTCTAACACTCGCTACCCTCTCGTCAATTGATATATTTGTCATTTGAACCTGTAATTCCTTTCTCCATAGGTATAACTCTTATCAAACTTTCATCTCACTTTTCCAATCATGCCTTTCATTACAATATCAAATTAACATTACATACGATTTTTCAACCACCTACCAGTAACTAAAATCTTCCACTTCCATGGCCTGCTTGCCTAAGCTGTCTGTAACTTGTTTTAATGTGTCGGTTTACCATTTTCCGGTAGGTCTTCGGATAATTATTTACAACAGTAATGTCTGGTCCGGTATAGACCGAATCGGATACTTTTACATGCCCAAAAATGTCGGAAACTTTGTCTAAATTATTTATCAAATTTAGCACCGTGTTTCACAGTCCCTTTTCTAAAAAAAAGAACAAAATAAAAAAAGCAACCAGAGCTAGTTCTTGCTATTTATTTTCAATTCACCTATCTTTTTCTTTTACCTCTTTCACTCCTACACTCATCACCTCTGCTACTAGTCTTTGACATTTTTTTATACTTAACATTCTCTGCCTATCTTAAATTATCTCGCCTGCTTTTTTTCAAGACGAACCCGGTTTAACATTCGAGTCTATCCATTTTTTTATTTCTTTGTCATTTAAAACTCTACATCCTTTCTCTTTGAGTGTGTCTAACTCCATCTAACCTTTCCGGTCATGCTTTTTATCAAAGTATCAGGTTTACACCTTAAAAGTTCCAAAAAAACCTCATACCGGTATCTAAAATATTCCATTCCCATGGCTGGTTTGCCTAAGGCTGTCTGGAATTTGTTTTAAGGTCTTGATTTACCATCTTGTGGTACGTCTTAAAATAATTATGAAACACAAGTAGGGTTTTGAATAGCTCGTCCTTTAAGGACTGTTCGGATAACTATTACAAG
>BMAT01011082.1:260231-273708 GCA_019649035.1 Elysia marginata
AGAGAGAGAGAGAGAGAGAGAGAGAGCGAAAGAAAGAGCGAGAGAAAGTTTTGTTTGTATCGGATATGTAAAAGATCGTAATCACACACAATAATTATATTTTGGTTATTACAGATTTTTCAAAGAATGATAAGAAAGTAAGAAAGAGACAATGTTGAAGACACTGGAGACGAAGACAGACAACTCTTTTCTTTCAATAGTAACACTCTACGACCATACACCTCGGACACCCCCCCCCCCCCCCCCCCCCCCCCCGAAAAAAAAATGATTGCCGTTCTTCCTAGTTCTACCTTAGGTAGTCATGTAAAACTGTGTTAGATCGGCTTTGTAATACGCACATCACTCACAAGATAATTGATCTAAATACATGAGATCTACTCAAGTTTTTCTTTTTTCATCGCTTCTATTTCCGATCTTTCCAAATTATTTTTTATGCAGATATTCCAACTTGTCATGTTTATGAAATATTTTATAACTAAACAGAATGTTAACAAATAAGGGTCAGGTAAAAATGAAAACGGTGATACAATGCACTATTAAAAGACACCATTGTGACGACCGATAATAAAGGCCGGTTAAACTTAAAGCCCAATAAGTGAATATATTCCAAAATTAATTCATCGTTGACAATACGCTTCACTGTTCTGTTCGCCCGAAACAGTACAAACTGTAGATGAATAGCATTTTTTTTGTTAACCCTTAACATCGCCAAATCCCACCTCCTCCCCCCCCCAAAAAAAAAAAAAAAAAAAAAGAAATTATCCTCTGCTACGGTGTTTTCCTTTATTTTAAAACAATATATTTTGTTCTCGACTCATATAGGGCGTCATCTGTGTCCGAGGCTTTTTTCCCTGGGGTCACCACCCGATGCGTGCCAATTTCTTTCTCGGTATAACGTTGACTAGAGACGCTAATTTGCATTAGTATTTTCCCATTCTTTTGCGAATTGGGAAAAAAACCAACAACAGAGGCAAAGGTTAAAAAGACGCAATTTGGAAAAGTGTTGTCATCAAGTAAGACATATGTAATCATACAACTACACATTTCTGGCGAAAAATCACAACAAGTTGGATACCGTACAGTGGGGTCACTAATACCACCCGGGGTGACTAAGACCAATACCCAGATTATTGTTTATTGACTGAATTTCTATGTAAATGATCTGTAAAATTGCACAAATTTGTTTGAATAATATAATATAACCATTTCTCTAAATGAAAAAAAAAAACAAGTGTCATGCAGAAGTCATTAATGCAGATACAAGGTGACTGTTGATAGTGCCTTAAAATCAAGTAAAAAAGGAGGGTCTCAGTCACCCCTATCATTGGGGGTCACATCGCTTGGAAATGCAGAAGACCTGAAGCAAGTGATGTGGAAAACAAAGTTAAATTAGGTCGTCTTATTCACCCCAGTAAGAGACGTACTAAAACCACGTGCTTTTTTACTATGATACAAAAGAGTTGATCTTAGTCACCCCATGTAGGGGTGACTGAGGCCATGCACTAAAATTTCGCCTCATTTAAAAAAATTATTGTTCTATAGTAGAAAAAAATTAGTGGAGAAGGTAGATTTTATACTTCCCCCAATGCGGAAACATAATAAAGGGCATAGGCTCATTATGTGAAAATGTATGATGTGCGGTTGTTAAAAAAGTGGTCTTAGTCACCCCCAATATAGTAATAATTCTCTCATTTCAAGTTATCGCTCTGTTCAAGATTTCAATGTTTTCTGCATTAAATAGATGATAGTGCTTAAGAATATCATTTAAACTGTCTGAAAAGACATCTTCTTAAAATTTATCTTCAAAATTTTAGCTGAATTATCATTTTTCTATAAAAAAATTGTTTCCTGATCACGTAGGTAAAGTTTATAATGCATTTCATCTCAATACAACCAAAACTAGATTGAGATTGAGAGCTGGCATGTGATGTGTACTAGAGGACTGGTTGATGCTCTTTTTAATTCTTTTTAAGTTAAAACTTTTGATTCCGTAAATAGAAGACTCCAGGGGAAAAAGGGCAATAGTCACATAAAAAATTCAGTGAAATTTTCTCTTTCATAGGTAAATAAATCACTCATTATAGGTCTTTACTTTATCAAACTCAGTTTCTCCAAAACTTTATTTACTAAGACATGTTTTTGTTTGGTTGTAAGATGTCTAGATGTGTAAAGTAACTTTTAGTGATTGTTTTTGTGGACCAGTGTCATTTTGTGGCTACTCCGTTTTTCCCCTGGAGTCTTCGATATCTTCGTTTTTTTTAAATGGACCAGTCTTCCAAAATGCCTTTATAACTCAGCTCAGAGCCACCTTATAAAATATGTTTTTTTCTCAGTCTTGAAAACATTTAACTGAAACAATCGTTTGGCGTACCAGTCAAGACAGAAGAATTTTAAAAGAAATGTAAAAAACAATATTTAAATAGTTTAGACTCGATGGTTGATTCATAGTGACGTAGAGGCATTTTTTTTTTGCTAAAACTAGAACCTAGTTGACCAGCAGATGTTATCTGTAGCTGTTTATTCTTTTATGGTTGGTAAGTCTAAGATTAAAGTAGCTTTTCTCATATATGCTTTAAGCCTCTAATCGTAGCAGAGGAAATCAAATATCGCCGTTAAGGTACTTGCGGAAATAAAAAAAAAAAGATGGATGTAAGAACACCCAGCTAAAAAAATCTGGTACCCAGTTCGAAAGAATCGGATAGCGGATATCTAAGATCTTAGAAAACTTTTTTTTTAAAGTAAAATCTTTTTTTCTGCTTCTTTAAACTTAAAACTTAGAATTTCTTATATCTTTAAAAAAAAAAAAAAAAAACAACGACACAAACTAACAGGATAGTTTCTTGTAGTTCTGAATGTTTTGGAAGTTACTCAAATGGGGGTTGTCCAGTTCGTCAGAGGACAAGTTTTTCAGTTTATCGGCTGTGTGGGAGTCTTTCCCTGAGGAATTTACAGATCTATGCCTCCTACTGAGTTAACTAAACTTTCACACTGATCTCTTCCAGAAAAGTCTATATCTAGATGTAGATATTAAAACTTAACTAGAATCTAAGCCTATAGAATCAATCTAGATCTAGATTAGACTCCTAATTCTAGATCTAGCTAGATCTAGCACTATAGATTTGAACTCTTGATCTCACTCTAGATATAGAACATGAGTTTTCAAGTCTTTTCAAAAATGATAGTTTGATAAATTGAATGATTGACTTTCATTTAACTTTTTAAAAATTAAAACGTGCCTTTGACAAACTGATCCTATGACAAACTGGTATGCTTCCACTCAAACTACCAACGCCCTGCAAAGTGGAAATAGCCACATTCGACTTATTCGCTCTCGTTGTTGTTGGTTGTTTGAATTTTAACGTCTCTTTTCAATTACAAGGTTATATCAGAGACGGCGCTTGGGACAATTGAAAGCGTGCTGCCACATTGTGATGTAAGGAGCGCTTGCATACACCACACTCAGTCACATTATCTTGATACCGGGCCGACCAGACTTAGCACTAAATCCATAATGCCAGACACTAAGCGGATCAGCTGCTAATACCAATTTTAAAGTCCTTGGTTTGACTCGGCCGGGGATCGAACCCACACCTCCCGATCTCTGAGCGAGTTTCTTACCGCTAGGCCACATATCCGCGCTCTCGTTGCGAGATAAATGTTTTATTCATGGCTTGGAGTATTATACTTACTTGGTGAGTGAAGTGAAGCCCCTATTTTGTAAAACTGATGTTTGATGTAAAGAATGATGTTTGAGCATGTTAAAAGGCCACCATGTTATCCAACAGGGAAAATATTTTATCGCTAACCTTTTTGCTCATAATTAAAATTTTTTTTGGAGCATTGTTGTAATAATTAACATTTTAAAGAAGTTAATAAAATTTTTTCTGTTTTTTTTTTTTAATTCCGTCGCCCACTTCCCGTACTAAATCACTAGTCTGAGTACGTCGGAAATCGTGTATTTTCTCTTCTTCTTTCGTTCTTAGCTTTCTTCTTCTTTCTGTTCCCCTGCTTCTTCTTCAGACTTCGTCTCCTTTATTTCTCTTCTTTGCTCTGGTATCCAATTTTATACTTACGCTTGTACTTATCATTGTCGACTTTTTAAAAATGATTCTACTTCTGTTTAACATCATACTTTTCATTAAAACCTTACTAAATTTTTGATTTTTCTATCTCTCGCTCTCTCATGCAAGCTTAATACCCAGGTTAATAAAGTAACAAGGTATGCACATTGTAAGCGACAAAGTCATTCATTGTCTTTATTAGTACAAAAAACCCACCAATCTTAAACTGTAAAATGTAGGACTGAGACAAAAAATAGAGGGTTTGAAAACTGAGACAAAAAATACACAGTTTAAAATCTGTTTGAAAATGTCAACTTAAAGAAACGGAATTTCAAATAAGAAGGGTGCATTTCTATTTGCAAACACAGATTTTTCTTTTTTTTGTACTCAGAGGTAACCAGAACAAAATCGTACTACAATAATTTTGTGAAGTAGGAGCAAAAAATGAATTATAATATTTTATGAATTAAGATATAAAAAAGCCTTAAAAGAAACGCTTGAAAAAATCTGAATGTGGTTTACAATATCTTAACGTCATACGCACACTTTAAAAACCCATAATATTGAACCCACTTTTTCTTCACATTTCTTTTAATAGGGGCTCTACATTAAGAAATGCAGAAGCTTTAAATAGCATGGATTTTACGATCGAACCAATGGATAGCTACAGGGTCAGAGTTTTATGTGTAAATAAAGAAAAAAAAAGAAACCGTTCAATTGATTATTCCCGAATTACATGATGGTCTTATAAGGCATCCTTTAGATTTCCTTCTATTCCATTCCTTGTGAGGGCGTTCGAATAAGATATAACTGAGTAAAATGTACAGGAGCGTAGTGGCGACATGGTATAAGCTAGGTTTTTTTAAGTGGCAAGGCGGTGGGTGCTGAAGCATCTATAAGTCGAAGGTTCGAATCATACTAAAGACAGATATTTCGAGCATTTCCACTAAAAAGCCTACTTCTCTCCACTGCTAATTTCATGCCTTTAAAATCTTTCAATCATTTGATTGCACAGTGGCTGCCTTCACTATTTATTATGAGTCAATTGTAAGAGCTTTAAGTTATTTAGCAGGCGAAACTCTACCATAATTATTTTCTTTCTACTTTCTTTTTAACGTCCATCGAAGAAGATAAGGTAGTCAATTGTAACGGCAATTTTGCTATGTTTGACAGGCTAAAACTTTTCTTTTAAATGGGCCATCCTTTATTTCTATTTCAACTATTTCATTGTTAACGTCCCTTGTGTTCTATTAATTAGAACTTTGTTCCAAGTCTCTGCCTCTATATATATGTCTGTCTGTCTAGATCTAACGTTATATGCCACTCTTTTTTATTTTTGTGTTCACTTGTGTCCATCTAGCTTTGTCTCCGAGTTTCAACAATATCCATTTAATTATACTTGTCATGTTTAAAAAAAAAACTAAGAAAAAACAAAACAAAACAAAAACGACAGCAACATTGTCTGATGTGCACTGTGTCCATATACATATCTGTCTCACAAATTAATCGAAACTGTCAAAACAAAGTTTGAACAATGAGGCTCTTTCCTGTTTAGTAGATATGTAAAATAAAAATCCTGCTTTACGAGCCATTTACGCATGAACATTATTACATTTTTCTTTGAAGCCGTTGTCTTTTTACCAAGAAATCAAGCGTCAAGGCCCCGTCTCTTTCAGAGACATAATAGGAACCAGCCCACCCAAACGGGAAAGAAACCTGGTGTAAAACTTACCACGTCCAATGACAACTCACCGGCTAAGCGCAAAGTAATAGGACTTGTTCACTTCTAAGCTAAGGTTAGCCAAAGCTTGGAAAAAAGTACAAGAAAATTTATCAACAAATGATAAAAAGAATGAAAGCATCCATCGCCAGAAATAATCTATTTTTAGTGAGTCTTTGAGATAGCCCGAAGGTTTTCGTTTGAATCGATATATCTGGTCATGAAATGTTTTCCCATGGTCTACGTTATATGTTGACAAATATAAATAATTTATCGTTCCACAAAAATCGACGTCGAATGCTGAAGAATTCTAAAAGGGAAAATAAGCGCCTGTTGTGAGCTAGATTGTAAACTTACATATTAAACAAATTGAAGTAGCAGACAGTGCGCTTTATGAAGTAGGGAAACTGGCTGAAAAAATGGTCTAATTCAATCAGACTTAAACATTGTCGAATAGGTTGATTTTTGAACCACTACAATTGCCTTAAAAAAATTCACTTATACTCAAAAATTTTCTATAAATTTCTGAAGAAGCGATTTGTCTTTAAATATTTAAACTACAACGCAATACTTTTCTGTTATGATGTAATATTAACATCACATTAGCTCATTATAGCTCGACCCTTTTAAGACAATGCCTCGAGACCACATAAAATCTTTGAATAATATAGGCATTCATATACAATAAACTTGCATCCTTGTTCATTCGACTGTTCAACTCCCATGGTTTTTAAAGGTTTGGGAAAGAGATGCAGAGGGTGAATATATCAAGTATTTTGTCACAAACTACTGTTTTCAACTACCGCGTTGACTTTAAAAAGATAAACTTAAACAAAGAAAAAAGTTCTTGATTTTAATGTGACCATAGCAAACGAGTAAGTGAAAAACAAGAAAGAGAAACAAGCAGCAAAGCTGCATAGCAGGTAGATAGGCGGCTGTGCAATAACAGCTTCCATGTTCTACTTAATACTTTTGACTAACTGTAGCCTACACCAAGAGATAATCTCGTGATGCTGAGATTTGAAGGAAACACAGGAAGTCAGGAAAATCCTCTTTTCCCGCTTATCAGTTGAGACAACATGAACAACATAGCAAATAAAAAATTCCTCTCGTGTCAAAGAAGCTTAGACATAGTGGGCTGAATATTGATTGGGAATGTTTTAAAAAAGGAGCATCTATTGTATTCCAATGTTTAAATCTTGCAAATCTCTACAATATATTTGAGTATCATGTTTTATACCTCACACTCGTACAAGAACTGTAATATCAGAACAGAAGAATATATTAGCCAAAACTAGAACAAAATTGAAGACCTATGGTGACAGAGCCGAGACGTTTGGAACCGTCTTCCCTTGTCAGCCCGACAGTCTAAATTTTTGTCCAGACTTAAATAAGTTCTGAATAGTAGTTATGTGTTTAGAAACTCAGTCATTACCAGAAATTAGGAACGCTAAATCTACAAATTATCTTGTTCATGTTTTAGCCCATCATTAAATCTTGTTTTTTGTTTTATTTTTTCAATTGATTTCTTTCAAATTCTCAATTGTCTACGTTTTCCGTGTTTTGTAAACTTGTATGAAAGAAAATGTGCAGTTTTTTTTATTTTTTGAAGCGCTTTGAGACTTTATTTTTATTGTAAAAGGCGCTATGCAAATCTGGATATTGTTATTATTATAAATTTCAACATTATCTTTCAAAATGAATTTGAAGAAGCGAAATATCCCTGAAAACCCCACCCCTCCACCTTTCGAAAAAAAAACTGTTTATCTCATTTAATAAACATAAAACTGACAAAATCAACTGTGGGATTAAGGAGAGAGAGAGAGAGAGAGAGAGAGAGACAGAGAGACAGAGAGACAGAGAGACAGAGAGAGAGAGACAGAGAGAGACAGAGAGAGAGAGAAACAGAGACTTAGTGGGAGAGAGGGAGGAAATTATTAAGCAGTTAAAAAATCTTGACAGAGAGAGAAGGATATGAAGAAAGAGAAGGCGGGGTTAGGAAACAGTTAAGTAAAACAAAACAGAAAAAGAGACAATGACAATTAAATGACCTTTTCTTTAAACACTGTACAAATTTAAGTTCAACTGAACACTGAGCGGTGTTGCTGTCGGAAATCAGCATGTCTTCTATGTCACTGATGGCACGTTCAACTGAACCTTGTGGTTAAGGGTGCCTGAGCTTGCCATAAAGAGCACGAATCTCAGGCCACAACTTTTTAACTCTCTTGTGACAATTGCGGTAATTTGGAAAATTTTATACGCAATCATATAAAACACACTTAATCTATTTAGATTGGGTCAACACATATAAATCAACACATTTAAACCAGAACTGGGATAATGCAAAGAGCAGTAAGTGACAGTCGATTGGTTTGACCGGTGGTCAAACTAACAAACGGGCAAAGCTGGAAATCTGAGTCTTTCATATTTAGTCATTCTCCAAGAATGCCTGATCAAAACAGGATATATTAGGAGATGACTAAACTTTCAGGCATTCCCTGAGAATGGCTAGTTTCTAGGTTTGGCTGTAAGATATCTAGAAATATGTCAACAGTTAAAAAAAGATTTAGGTGAAAAACCTCTATGATCTTACTTCCCTAGTAAACCACACTCATATTCAGTAGGGAGGACAACAAAATCCACAGCATATCAAATTCTATAAAAAAACTGCATTACAATGCATTGGAATATTCTTGTACTAACGCAAATTCCAGTTCTTTCTAGGATAATTTGAGAATTTCACATTTGAAAGCAATGTTCCCAAACGCATGGGAAAATTTAGTTAGCAAGCCAGACCGCACGGTCAAAGCAAACGGGAAGTCCTCTGATCACCCAGAATGCCCAGAAAGACCGGATGTCCCTGAGGCGCGGCAAAATAAGACAAAACCGGAAATCATGACCGGAGTCGCTAAACATTTCCAGGCAGACCGTAAGATGTAAAGAGAATTAACGTTAGAACTCACGACTGTCGCACCCAAACTGTAAACCTGCCCCCCTCCCTGTCTCCCCCAAATTTCCTTTTGTCTTTCCAGTTTCTATGTCTAGTACTCAAATAGATAAATAAAATAAAAATTGATACTACAAGAGTCTGATCTGACGGCACTTGTGTGCCTATTTTGAAGACTTATAAAAGCTATGATTATGCAGATCTTTTTTTCCATAATTAAAAATTTTTCTATCGTACGATTCCCATAAGTTTTACATCACCCCTCCTTCGTTTCGTAAATGATGTTATATATATATATAAAATGCCACTATTTACAGCTACCTCTCTCTCACTCACTCTCTCTAAGACTCCCCTATTATCTATCCGTTTCTTTTTCTTTCTCTCTCTATAAACACTTGGTTTTTTATGTATTTATATTTCACACACACTTTCTTTTTCTCTGGCTATTTGACTTGTCATTTTTTTTAAGTCAAAGAAAACCTCCATTTTCCCCATATATCTGCATACGTTTTTTCTTTTCGTATTAAACCACAACTACATAATAGAGTTGGAAACCAAAGCATATTTGCTCTCTTTTGTAAAAAACGGAAACTGAAATGTTTCTTGTCAATCTCTCAAGAGCTTTAAAAATGTCAGCCAGCCAAGATAACGCCAGAGGCTTTTTTTAAACAACCTGATCTGTTATACCCTTGACCTTGTCGTGTATTTATTTTGAGATTGTATCCGTAAGAATGATAGAATCTAGGGTGGCACAATCTGTTCTTCTCCGAAAATAACCAACTCGACTGCCTGATTACTACCAAGACATAGGGGTTGATGGCTTTGTCAGTTGTTGACAGCCGCTGTGTGTGACATAAGCTTGCTTTTCAGATTAATATTTTAACAGGTGGATCCAGAGATATGAGGAAGAGATTTCTATTCACCCAACTATGGGTATATGTAAAAAAAAAAAAAAGGAAAAGAAAAGAGGGACCATACGATCATCCGGAATCCCATTATTTTAGTCCTTTAGATGGCATTTTAAGATTTACATCGTTTTTAAAAAGTTTCGAGGACAACAAATTCATCACGTGTAGAGTAAACATTTCCCAACCCATGGTGAGCTCAAATTTAGTCTTATGAAAGATTCCCACGTTTTATACTCTATAAATTTCTGATTACATCACTCATTTCAGTTTCTACCCCCCCCTCCTCTCTCTCTGTCTCTCTCTCTATTTTCAACTCTGCATTTATCTGTTACTTTCTCTTTGTTTCGGCTGGCTTTTTTCCTCTGACTTTCCATTTATCTTTCCATACACCATCTCTTTCTCTGACTCTTAGAAAGGTAAATTCTATTGGACTTGCCATCCATTTCAAAGCTATCGGAAAAAACAACCAACACCTTCTACGAGTTCACATATCTTTACTTTTATATACCAAAATAGACAGTAGTTAGAGCACCACGGTATGTTTGCTGGAAAATGTGTCAACTTCTCGAGTGATGTTGAGATGGCACCTATGACGACACAAGCTTTTTGGATCTGAAAATGACCAACCCCGTACTCACAACTAATACTTACAGTTTTTTGGGCCTTTTTACCTAAACAACTTTACCTTATTTCTTGCGAAATTATATACTACAAGTTTATTTTATTTGATGTTCTCCTTGCCTTTATAGACACTACTTATTTCGAGTAAGGAAAAAAAAAGGCCAAAAATGATTCAAGAACTAACACTACATGTAGGATCCTGGCATGAAGCCGTTACAAGAATGCTCAAGGTGTATATATTATACAGAGCGTCAAATGTTTAGCCGCCTAATGACTAATCGCCACCGATTTTGAAAAGGAATTGGTAAAGAGAAAAGTTCCAACAGGTTTGCAAGATTTTGGTTTAAAACTATGCAAAAAGAAAATTAGGAATAAAAACACTGTTTTCTTAATTGTAAGTACCCAGTATGTTTCTAGTTCACACTTAAACTCAAAGCATTATAACTTAACTCTACATAGAAGTTCTAATCAATAGCCGAAATACATAAAAAAAACCCACAGGATGCCAAAAACGATATTATTTTCTTGAAGAGTTAATAATAGTTTTTGCGTCTCAACTTTTAACTCGGGCCATTTTACGTTCATCACATTCTAGTTTTTGCAACCGATTATGTCTAAAAATATCCGATAAAAACGCTTTTATATATTAGAAATGCCATAATTTTTTTGTAGTGGGATAGTGAGAATTGTAATCTTTTATCACCCCTTGCATCTTAGAGTTTTTGCCTATGTACTGACATTATCGAACAGTAATTGAAGATACTTTTGTTCTGATGAAAAAGGCTTATTGTTTCATCCTTTTAACAACACCAAACTCTTACAACCAAAGACACAATTATTTCGACATTGGTTGAAGAAATTTTATTAGGAATACAAGATTTGCAAATTGGGAGAGAGAGAAAGATAGACAGAGAGAGCGAGAAAGAGAGAGAGCGAGAAAGAGAGAGAAAGAGAGAGATAGATAGGGAGAAAGAGCGAGAAAGAGAAATCGAGAAAAAGAGATAGTGAGAGAGACAGGGAGAGAGAGAGAGAGAGAGAGAGAGTAACAAAAAGGGACTGAGAGGTTGACTGTCCTTAAAGGCATGATGATGTTAAATTTTCTTACCTTTAAAGAAAATATTGAGTTTTTTTTTTCTTTGTGAACTAAGTACTGCTTTCTCTCTCTCTCTCTCTCTCTCTCTCTCTCTCTCTCTCTCTCAACACAGCGACTTTGCTGTAGAAGTTCATTTTGCCGTGAGGCCATACGGAAGACAAGCCTGTCCCAAACAGCCTTTAAAAATTTCTATTAATCTCAAGGACATCAACCCCTTGTTTTTTTTATTAGTAATCCAACAATCCAATTGAGCAAGGCATTTGGCTCCCAATAAAAATTAAATGTACAGAAAAGAAGCTCAAAGAAAATACTTTGGAGATTCTATTTTGTGTAGATACTTAGACAAAAGTTTGAAGCTAAGAATTGAGGTTATGGAAAAGCTGATGCTATCTTCAAAGTTTCATTTTTCGAAGAAAAATATAAATTTGAGACCGCCCTGAAAATGTTTTTACTTTTGACCAACATCCATTACAACTGTATTTTGAATTTTGTCGTACATCCATAATTTATCATATTCAGACGTTTGTCCTACAACCACTACCGTCATATTCAGACTTTTGTGTTACAACCACTACCATCATATTCAGACTTTTGTGTTACAGCCACTACCATCATATTCAGACTTTTGTCTTACAGCCACTACCATCATATTCAGACTTTTGTGATACAATTACTAACGCCATATTCTGATATTTCTCTTACAATGTCTACCACCATAATTATTCTGACTTTTGTCCTACTCCGATTACTATCGTAATCTTATGGAAATTTTTGTCTTAGATTCATTACCATTTCCTTAATTGTATTGTTCTTTTCAATTTACAAATTGACAAACTGTCTACGGTCTTATAAAGAAAATGAACAATGCGTATTGAAACAGCAATGGTTCTGACATATATCTACCTATATTGGTGCGGAAAGGTTCAGATCTATATCTACCAAGTGGTTATCTTTTTAGGTGTAGAATTTTGTACCTAGATTGCTAAAAGAGCGTTTTATTTTAGGTGCGTCAGGTTTTTTTTCTACTGTGCCACACAAAAGATGATCAATCTGCAAAACTAGAGGCGGAAGAGATTGATGCTTCCCGAAGACTCACGTGACCCTACAGAGAAATAGGTCAGAACCATTGAGTATCAAAAGTGATCTATGAGAATTTTGTTTATACTGCGTAAAATTTTTTTTTCTATTGTTCTATACTACAAGTGCGCAAGAAGGAAGGCGAAGGAGAAAGTAAACTTTTCTGTCAACTCGCCTACAAATGCGTTAGCAAAAGCTTACCTTTAGGAGAAGTGAGGCGAAGGGTTGAATAGCTAGTAAAAGGGCTGAAGAGCTAGTGAAAGGGTTGAATAGCTAATGAAAGGATTGAATAGCTAGTGAAAAGGTTGAATAGCTAGTAAAAAGGTTGAATAGCTAGTGAAAGGACTGAATAGCTAGTGAAAGGGTTAAATAGCTAGTGAAAGGGGATGAATAGATTGTAAACGGGTTGAATAGCTAGTGAATAGCATAAATAGCTTATGAAAGGGTTGAATAGCTAGTGAAAAGGATGAATAGCTTGTGAAAGGGTTGAATAGCTAGTGAACCCTTTGTACAAAGGGCTAGGGTAACTGAGAGGAAGAAAACTAGGAGTGGTGAATTTAGATTCTAGACACAGAATTAAATCGGATAATAAATACCGATCTCCAAGCATACCTCTTAGACCTGCGGTAGTATCATGAAAACAATATGCCCATTAAGCAATCCCAGCAGCTGAGCTTCTATATTAATGTTTGCACGTCTTGCCTTTAAGGTGAAGAAAAGTTAAAGAAAATCAGAGATCTCGATTAATTTCTAGAACACACATTGTAAAAGTTCACCGACACCATTTAGCACTACTTCTTGCCATTCCATAAGCTTCCATATGTATTAACTGATTTAAAAGTGATTACGTTTAATTTTACGCTAAGGAAGGTTAGATTCCTTTCTGTGTTACGCATTTCTATCACTTGGAATTTATTAAAAGAATATTGCGTGACATTATCCTGGCTTTCACACCCCATAAACCGCACAGTGCAAAAACCTCAAAGATTCCAATAAAATACAATGGGCTCGGTTTTGAAAGAAAAATTTTTTTTCGAAACGTGTTACGGA
>BMAT01011082.1:279611-290467 GCA_019649035.1 Elysia marginata
AAATTATACCAAATTCTGATGAAAAAAATTTTGAGTAAAGTGCAAATTCATTTTAAAAAACATAAATGAAAAAAGAGCATTGTACGTTGTAATTTCTTTATTTTAATCATAACATAGTAATTACGGAATCACAATAATATCGGTATATTAAAAGAGTATAGAACATTTTACTTTCTTTATCTTAATCATAACATAAGTACTAAATCAGGATTGAATATCAGTTAAAAATTAGAACGATTATTATCTTATAAAAAAGAGACATAGAATCATGAAAAAAATGATAAAAGATCTTACGCTCGATACAAAAAAGATATAACCGACATTTTCTTACGACAGTAGCTTTTTATGTAATTCTGACAATATTGGAAGGGCAAAGTAGTACAGTAATCCTCGTTTATGAATCATCGGTTGAGCCTGGGCATGATCACAGCCAGTCGACAACATTTCTTGGGCTAAGCCGGCTTAAACAAATTAGGCTAAATATTTATAGGGATGATTTCAAAAGCTTAAAAACGTGGGGCATCCTCTGTTGCGCATGCACAAACCGTCCAAATTTGTTTTGAAGTAGAGCCCTGTTAAGTATACTGAGCATCTTTTTTGATAATATAAGGTTGGATTCACACTAAAGGTAGGCATACTTCTGGCATTTCCACTTAAAGCCTACTTCTCTTCATTGCTCACTTTTTGAAGCGCTAACTACTTCGAACTAAATCCATTGTGTGCCTCACTCTCATGATAATTATATTAAACGGTGTATTCTAGCTATATCGTGTTAAATGTCAAAACTCAACGTATAACTATACCCCAACGTGAAAACAGGTCAGGATTACCGGTATTTACATAGCTTTTCTTGCCCAATTAGAAAATTATTTCGTTACCATTGATATCTCTGGACCCAGGAATACCCTTAGATAGAGACGAAATAAGAAGAAACAGCTTATCTAATATTCTTTAATTGACATTTCAACAATAATTAATCCAGCTGTTTTTTGTTATTTTGATCTAATTTCCTCTGCAATCCATGCAGTGAATTTTGTAAAAAAAAAAAAAAAGAGTTTTGTAAATGATCATGAAAAAATTATACCCCATTTGGTGGTGTTTCCATACCCTCGAAACGGTTTTTTTTTTTTACATTTTTGTAGCTTAATCGTAATGAATACCACACTTTAACACGCAGTTGAAACTATTTAACAAATGAAACATGAAAAATAGAGAAGTTTTCTATTTCCTAGAGTTTGCACGTGCACAAATATGCATAAGTTAAATAAGACTCATGTTCAATCCTAGCATTCATGGTTTAAACAAATAAAAGAAAATAATTATATTCTTCGCTTTCCATAGGATTATTGAAGGCATGTGATTTTCTTTAGAATTCACTGGGCCTCACGAGAGCTTAGATTTACCAAGCCAGGCCTGGGCACAGTGTAAGCAAACGGGAAGTCCTCATATCACTGAGAGTGCCCAGAACAACCCGGATGTTCCCGGGGCGTGCCACGATAAGTCAAGACCGGAAGTTTGGACTGCCGGAAGTCATGGCGAGGCTTCCGAAATATTTTAAGACCATTATATCTGCAGGAAATGTCAACTTACCTCTACCTCAATATATCTAAAAGTTTACTCGGTTTCTTTTGCCTTGCCATTCTGTCTAATGCTAGGATTATTATAAATAATGGGAGGATGTATGCCTAGTAAATAAGATCGGTGTACTGAAAACCTGAACAAGCATTCTGGCGTACTCAATTTTTTTCATAGCCGTGTAAGGGTCAGCCACAAGGATAGGTACATGGCAGCTATTCAGTCCATGGAAGTATGAACTTGTTGGGAAAAAATATTAAGTTAATATGCCGTTGCAAGAGAAAACATGCCTATCAATGTAACTCCTTTATATCAAAACCCCTAACTTCTCCAGCACCAATGTTCAAAGACTCTTTCTTTACTCTGGTCAATTAGTCGGCTTAACAACTGAACGCCTTTGGATCGACCACAGAACCACCAATAATAATTGTCATGGTCAGATTCTGTCACCCTTGAAATTCACTTAACAACTTCGAAAGCCATCACCGTACTTTCCCTTGCCTGATAAGTCATAATTATACTTTATATAATGCCCTACCTGCACCCTAAATGAGCTATCGCACGGCATGGCTTTTAATTCACGATCACCTCTAAATCTGTCAACTTACCCGTTGCTAAATCTACCCGACTATCTGTCACTAATATAAACAATCTTAGTTTTATGAGCAACAACTTCATCCCTTTTTCTGCCCTTCAACTCACCCACTTGCAATGTGTCATTTCTTGTTATATCCATTGGAAATCATTAGCCCTTTCTTCCACTGGATAACTCCGGATTATAATGATGAACCCTGCACATATAACTCCCCTTTGCTACAATTGGCGCTGCCACCGCCGTAACATGTTTCTTAGCTAACACCTTGGATCTCGTTTACTCCCCATTAAATCAATGTCTTAAATCTGTTGTAGCTCCAACTGACGTTATCAGGAAGTCCTATGACAAAAGCCGACTTCGCAACTTCCACAAAACTTCCTCACCTGCAACCCAATTTTCCATCGACGTTCGCCTAACCTAATTTGCGAAGACATCCGTGGGCTCTTATACCCGTCTACATGATTAAAAGTATCACGGGACACCAGGGTTTTCTCCTGTCTGGAAATGCTTCTACTAGTTTCTGCTTCATTGTAGTCTTCTCATTTTCATCTCTATCCGTCGTTTCTGTCTAGATATGGATTCAAAACAAAATCATCTTTACACAGCAAGACAATTTTGCCACACCATCTAGCCCTACCCTTTTATTTTAACTTCAGTCACTAGAATCTTGATCATGTTTAGGTCTATGCTTCTTCGTCTTTCTCTCCTCAAAATATCCTCAGAATTTTCCAAAATTTTCACGTTTGCAGTAGTCCAGTTATGGTGTTTGTCCGAAAAAGATCGGATAATGCTATAGACGTAGTTACCTGTTCACCAATAGTATTTGCATTTAAAAGGGTGGCTAATCCTGCAAACACAAAAGGCTTAGTTGATGTCGTGAGATCTTTGTTGTGATGTAACCTACAAGCTCTAACTACTATACTTAAGTATGTTCTCTCAATCTAGACCAAGCTCTATCCACTGTCCTTATGTTCCCTCTTTCCATTTTACTAGCATTAACTTCCAATTTTGTTGCCTCAGAAGTTTTCGCTAATTTCATGTTAACTTCTTGTAATCCAATCAGTACTCATCATAGTTTCATTCCGAAGACACACAAAATTTTGATACCTAAAAAGAATGATCAAAGAAAAGAGGATAATTTTGTATTATAATAACTGAAAAGAAAACTCCTTGGATTTTACACAAAGTTATCAGTTAAACATTATATGAGAAACTTGAAACTCTCGCCTCGTTTCAAAACATCTCCTGTATATAATTTTTGTTAATGAATTAAAAATAAGCAGAGAAACGAGTGAATCGAAAATTAAGAGAAAATGTGACCCAAAGCGATCAAAAACTTGCATTGTAAAACACATTTATACCATTCACTGCTCACCTGATGCCTAGGGACACCAATACCCGCATGACTGAGAGATCAGAATAAATGAAGAAGTTTCATGACGAAAGACCTTGCTTAACCTCTCTAAAGGACTTGCCTACTTGAACGGGAAGATCCAAACCGCACCAAAGGCAACAATTGAAACCGGAAACGCACCAACATTTTGCCATAAACAGCAAATACAGAGAACAAACGATAACATTTTGAGGTATGCCTCTTATAAATTATAGATCTAGAGATGACAATTATCAATGGTTACCTTTGGTGCGATTTGGATCGTCCTGTTTGAGTAAGCAAGTTGCTTAGAGAGGCTAAAGCAAGGATCTTTGCGATGAAACTTCTTCAGCGTAATGATGACATCTAAGAGTAGTTCCTCTTGAGCAATGGTGAGTTTTTAGGCATAGATTCAGCAATAGAGTTATTTCTATAAACTACCTCTCTCACAGAAGAGTTTGCTGGTGATGTCTCCTTTTGAATGCTACACACAAGAGAGGTTAGTCCTGAAATAATCCCATAAGCTATGTTTCTCTAAGTGGCAAGGCGGTAGATGCCAAAGATACTATACGTCGAAGTTTTGAATAATACTTAACTTACTATAATTTGGGGAATTTCCACTTAAAGTCTACTTCTCTACTTTGCCAATTTCATCACTTTAAAATATTTCAACCCCTTGACTAAGGCCTGATTCACATGTCCCTTACCCCGCACGGACGAGTTCGGACTTTCTCTACACCGGGGACTTTGAAAAACTCAGCCCCTATATTATATCACCTATACCCTTCCACCAAATATGTGAAAACGATAAAGTGGATCATCGGTCTAGAGACGGTCCGGAATTTTCCGTACGGGAAACGTATCATAAGAAACGAGCTAAAGTCTCAACACGGCTTGTCAACAAGTACATTAAGCTCATCAGACCTATTGATCTCGGGAATTGGTTTGGTTTGCTTTTAGAAATTTGTTGGAATCAAATTTCAACGCCTCCTCAATATAATTACAGATTACGTAGTATTTAACTACTGCGGGACAAATATATAAAGCACACGAAAACTATAGACTATCAAACATATTACTGTAAAAAAAAAGAAATTCATATCTTACTCAATATGTTGGAAGCTAGATATGTACATATAAAGTCAAATCTATAGATTATTGATCGAGCGCCACTACTACTTCCGACAAATCTTATTTGGTTGCCGAAAAACCTCAAGACCAGTGGACACGTCTTGTTATAGAAAGTGATATTATCACTCAACACGTTACATAGACGCTGCATCCACCTTTGATAAAAGTGGAAGTGCTTTTATTTTGCAGCCAGGATCTTTTACAATAACATAATTATTTGACATACATCGAAGTAGCATAACAGGTTCTTTACTGCTAAATATTCGTTTTTGTGGCGCACCAAGAAACTTAAAGGTGTTGGAAAGGAAAAGAAATGGACACAGCGCTAAAAAGAGTCAAATTCATTTGAGTAAAGGGACATCAATACAGTTTTAAGGAGTATCTTCAAAACATTACGCGAGTCTGCTGTTCTCCGACCGGAGTTCAGAATAAGCATCACGATATTTATTTATAAACTATATTAACATGTCATAAGTTAAGAAAAAAAACTGGAAACCTTTGCTTTAACAAACCATGAAATTCACAAATCTACAAGAGAAATGAGAGAAAAGAAAACAACTTCACAAAGTCTATAAATGGACACAATTTCCTGAAAGAATTGCTAGCGGAAGGATTTCTCTTCTGAGCTTGAACCATTATTTTGATGTTGGTGACTTCCTGTATGAACATCCGATTACATTTCAAAATCTTCATGAAAGAACATTGTTTTCACTAGTCCGTTAATTCTATCGACAGGAACTTCCGGGTTGTTGTACCATGATTATCAACTGCTTTAGTTTGCAGACTGAAAATTAATTTGTAAGGTAAATATTCCAGCTCAAAGAGTATAGACGAAACAATAAGTTATCGACTTTAGGCCTTCATTAGACAAAAAAAATCTGAAAAAACGTATAAAGACACTTATACAAATAGACACACGATTAACAACAAAAAAACATTATTATATGAAACAATACAAAATATATAAAAACGGTTACAGTAAAGTAAAATATAAAGATAAAAAAGTGTGTGTAGGAAAAATATAAAATTACCTAGGAATCTAGATGTAGATCATTCTATAAAAAGGACTCTCAGAAAAAAGGTGGGAGGGGGGTATCAAGGGGAATCACGGAAATTGTAACGGAATCACATATTGAAAGAAATAATGACCACAAGCGTAGAATAAAAAGAAATGAGAATTAGTTACACTAAAAATAGGAACACACTTAACAACTATCTGGAATTAGCATGACAGATGAAATTGAGAATAGACTTAGCTGCTCTCCAGCGAAGATCTTTGTTGAGAAGGAAGCTTAAAGTTTGCCATGATTTGTATGATCCATGTGGTGGTATATCTAACACAAATTTCTTATGTGTTATTAGCCTATACCATCCTATCCTAGTTACCCGCTGGAGCGCCCTGCAAGAGCCACCATCCTTTTCCACTCTACTCTGTGTTCCAAGTCAGTTTTCCATCCCTTAGTAAAATAATTGTCCACATACTAAGTAATTTTCTGCGATTCGCTACACGTTTTTTGTTCCATTATGGGGCTCAACAGCGCACAAGCTTGTTTGCTATTTTCTCAGGATGTCTAATGTAATGTCCAGGTAGTGTCAATCTTCACTGCTGTATTTAGCTGGTCACTTGAGGCAGATCTCAATAGATCTCTCTACGTTTGTTAGGCTGGCTGGTTGTTTGAATTTTTAACGTCCACTTCGAGGTTATAACAGAAATGGCGCTAGGTACAATTGAAAGCGTGCTGCCACACTGTTATTTAAGGAGCATTTGTGTACACCACACCCAGTCACATTATCCTGACACTGGGCCGACCAGACTTAACACTAAATCCACAATGCCCGACACTAGGCGGATCAGCTGCTAATACTAGTTTTAAAGTCATTGGTTTGACTCGGCCGGGGATCGAACCAAGCACCTCCCGATCTCTAACCGAGTGTCTTACCTCTAGGCCACAGAACCGGTTCATTGGTCAGGTGGTCTTTGTAATTGTCGTTGAAGGACATTCTGAGCATGCGCGTGTAGCATCTCTTCAGTTGTTTTTCCATTGTTTTTGTAAACGTCAAAGTTTCTGCGCCATACTACAGAATTGTCTCAACTGCAGCTAGGAACAACCTTTCTTTGATTTTCCTTCTAAACTCAGACCTCTGTGCTTTCCTGAGCCGGTGGCAGACACTCCAAAATCCAAGCCAAAAACTCTCTCACTGTTGTATCAGTAGATCAACTTTCTGTCCAGGCCCCAAGGTATTTTAAATTTTCAACAACTTATTCAAGTGTATCTTATCTTATCTATGTCATCCTATGTTATCCAACAGAGCTATAGGACTGATAAACATGTTTTGGGCTGCCCACACACTTAGTGTTTTTCTTGCTTCCGTCTTTGGCATAAAAATGGAGACTAGCTGTTAATAATTATCTGATTCTTTCCTGCTGCGGCTTACATTATTCGACCTTGTGCAGTCGATTGTTTTTGTCTTTGTTGTTTCGTTTCTTCCTTCACATGTATATAACCTTACACTTATTTGCAGCTTTTCTTTCTTCCAAACTATTATTTTTTTTCATTAGCAGCGTTCAACCTTTATTTTCCTTTTTTCTGTATTGCTTTCCCCTTAAAAATTATCCTCTTGTAATTGTTGTTTGTTAAAAAAAAGAACAACTACAACGAAACAAAAAGGACAACTGACACTTTTTTTTCTATTTTACAACACTATTGCACAGTAACTGTTGTTCAAGGTATGTTGCAAAACTACGAGAATAAAATATGATCACACAATGAAAACGTCAGGCAAGATTTATTTCTGTCACAGAATTACAAAGACATGTTTGGCAATATTTTTGGACTAAGCTGGAAAATAGCACAAAAACCTAGAAAAATTGGCACAGCAAGAGAAAAATTGGTTCTTTATAAAGGAGAACAATAGCGTGTTTACCTTGAAGGGATTCCAATTTCTTTTTCAAAAGAAAGAAGAAGCCGTTCCATGCATTGGTATTTATTTCTTTTTTTTTCAACACTCTGTTTGGGTTTAAAATAAACTGATTAGGGAAAAGATGCAAAAGGATGAGAAATAAAAAAAAGGACGAGAATCTCGAATAACGCATTACGGGCGATTAGTCTTCAGTTGAAAATGCTCTGTTTACCTGGAAATAAAACACATTAAGAAACAAAGAAGGCTAAATTCAGTTTTATTTTGATGAATATCGTCGTACGGTATAAATATCCTAACAAAATTACCGTGTTCCTTCCATACCACACACTTTTGATTCCCCCTCATGAATTATTTCACATAACCAATCTCGGATGAATCGTTAATGTTATTTGGTTTCGACAAATTACAGGTTTTCTATATAAAGAACATCATCATACTATTTATTCATTACACAATTATAAAGTTTACTGACCTCGTTTTTCGAAGGTTTTGAGTTACCTCAAAACGGCATTATTTCACCAGCTGCAAGAGCCCCATGTAGTTCTTTTTATAATAATTATACAATCGATTCGACTTAGGTTTCTAATGATGCACTAATGTAACCTGTTGTTTGTTCAAACTTTCCTCTTCTTCTTCGTCTTCTTTTTCTTCTCAGAACTTCTTCTTCTTCTTCTTCTTTGAACTTCTTCTTCTTCTTTTCCACAGCTACAACACCACCACCAGTTACAACTAGGTTTCTGCTTCTAGTACATCATTACGTACATCACCACTACATCATTTTTATTACCATTATAACTATTTTTATTTAACAACAATTCGATTGTGTCAACACGTTTTGTTTATCACTTTCACTTTTATTAAACTTGTTATTAAACTTGTTCTTTCATCAACATGAACAACCTTTTAACCATCGATAATAAAAACATTTTTTTAGCCGTCATTGTTTTCTTCTATAACACTAAAAACGTGAATATCATCCATAGCCGATACTACCCACTTTTAATTTTAAAACTTTTGTGTTAAAAAGTTAAGTATTGTTGCCTTGTGCCTTTTATGCTTGGTTGAATTATTTTAACATTAGCCGAGAAAAAAAGAGATACTTTAGTTCAAGGGTGTGAAAAATAAGCCGTCACAAACGTGGTAACAAGATTATCTCTATCGATATTAGAGTCAAAACATACTTATTGAACGCAGCGTAAATAAAATTGTTGAAGAAATAGCAATGTAGAATTGAATCTGTAAACAAGGCAGCGTTAATATGAAAAGAAAATAATATATATCTTTCTTAAAAAGGTTCGCTTCTGTTGCACTTCCGTGAAGCAAGATCTCAAACTATGTAAATGGTTCTAACCTAAATCTACCCCTTGGTGCGGAATCGTGTATGAAAGCTAATACTGACGGTAGTTATTATTTAACAAATAACATGAGATAACGTGAGATAACGTGAGATAACCTGAAGAAATACCAAAGAGATTGTGTTTTCAAAGTTACAACGTAGATTTAGGTCAGAACCATTGCTCCATCTATCGAACAATCTTTGAGTTGAATTAATTATTAGCTTTTCAGCGGAAGAAACGTTAAAAACCATAATAATTCTAGACTAAAAAGGCGCTTGCTAACACCTTTGTATGAATAATATAATTATACATTTTTTAGCGCCAGATCTAAAAAATATAAAAGCGATTGTATGATAAGAACTAGCAGTAACGTACGGCAAGCAAAATTTAAAAAAAAGAAAAAAGCAACAAAAGTACTAAAGGTTAGGAACAATATGTCTAACACTTTAAAAAAAGACAGAGTTATATAACCAAATAGATTTGGAGCACCGGTAGATGGGGATTGAGATCTAGATTTAGAGTTTGGGAGGAATGGCGACGGAGTAGAATGAAGTTGTAGAATGTAGGTTTCTAAAAAGAGAGAAATGAAGCAATGGGCCACACTTTAGTTCACTGGCATCGAATAACAAAATAAAAGGCAACATTCCCTGCTCCACTGATAATGTAACTTATAACTCAGCTTTGATCCAGTGAAGCTGGAAAGTTCAACATACTTTACTTTTGTCATATTCTAGATCTAGATGTATGTGTTTGAGTTTTCTAACAGGTTCGAAACCTTGTGCTCTTTTCTTCTAATTAAGATTTGTTGAAAGGATTTAAAAACCGCGAAGTCAATAGTAAAGGTGTTATAAAATAGTAGGCCTTTATGGAGTTCACAAGTTGTTTTTTTCGGTTTGAGATATTATATTGCTGAAAGGCAATTAATCGTCTGGTCTACATGACATTTTTGTCCTTACAAAATACAACACGCCTAAACAGGCATTGTTACATTGACTATATATATATACATAACCTCTTAGCTGAGGCAGTGGGAAAACAGTGACAGATAAGCTACAAGCGTGACGCATGTGTGGGGATTCACGCTGGCCGTTGTCATGTCAACATGACGTCAAAAAACCAGATAATATGTCTCGTCGTTCTGGGAAGTATAAATTGATGCTTGTGTCAGATCTGACAACAGATTTCATTAACTACGCTCAAGTCTGACTGCTCTCTTTTGTTGTCAGAATGAAATTGGTCTATTAGTTTATCAGCAAAAGCTCGAGCAAGTATGGATATTACTAGATAATGATTATGAAAGGCTAATCAGAACTAACTATAACAAAGGTAGCTTTGCCAAAAAAATAAAAACAAAAAAAAAACCCACCAAAAACGACATATTTTTGAAGGAGGGACTAAGAAAGAGACAAAAACAAGTTAGAACAATGGCACATTGCTGTTTTCCGTTTCGAGTAACTTTGTTGCGGTACTCAATGAACAAAAGAAGAAAAAAAAGATCTTTAGCACGTCCTAGGTGGCTGGTTTTGAAACAAACGTTGACCATGACGGCGACCCGTCCTGCGTGGCTGACTAAGCTTTTTACCTTACATTTCATTTAGGATTATAAAGAAAAAAAAGGTTAAAGATATCACCAAGATGCTAACAACATAGAAGATCTTTTTTTTAATTTTGAGAATAGCTACTTTCATAACATAACAGAAAAGATTTTTTAATGGTGTTAACTGCTATGCTTAAATATATCTTTCTCGGCTCCTTTTCATATATAATTATATTAGCTATCACTCAACCTTACCAACTGCTCATTAGCTATATATTTTGCAATAAAACCATAGTTATGAGCTATGGGCAGATGGAAAATCAACAAAACACATGTGTCTAAATTTGAATTTTGTATTATGGTATAAGTTAGCAAGTGTCTTGTTTA
>BMAT01011082.1:290487-301664 GCA_019649035.1 Elysia marginata
AAAAAAAAAAAAAAAAAAAAAAAAAATGAAATTGCAGACCTTCATCTTCTTGATCAGTGACAGGTAGTGATAGCGCGACTTCATCAAAGTTTAAAAAACCAACGGAACTTTGTCCTGCTGCGATGGAGAATGTTTTTTTAGATGTAGAGTAAACAATATGTTTTTCAGAACTTTTTGTTAAATGCCAGGTGGTGAATAAAATTTCTTTTATTATACCTGTTACCAGTACTTTGAAAGGCATCTTTAAAGGTACACTAATCTAGACTTCAGGAAAAAAAAACAGGCGACAATGAGTCAGACTTATCTGGCGCTGAATTTCCCATGACACCCAGCCATTCGAGCATTTGGCAGAAAAAATGGAGAGACAAAAGAAATCTGAATAGACCCATAACGTTGTTGGACAGCACTGTAACGTACCTCGTAGTTTTCTTTGAATCTAACGGCGTGAGAATGTTTCGAAAGTCTTTGCCTTGGCTTCCGGGATTCCAATACTTCCGGCCTCGTCTTATCTCGCCGCGCCTCAGAGACATCCGGTTTGTTTGTTTTTCCGTGTACTCTGTGTGTTTAGAACGTGCGACCTGACTTTGTAAAGCTTTGTAAATCTGCGTGCGGCCAAGTAAATTAATAGAAAAAGTACAAATATCCAATTCATGCATGTTAAGCATTTAATATGTTTGTTTATATCTTAAACAATCTTACTAGTGCAGAATTTCTCCTGGAAGTAACTGGAATAGGTTCTGTCGTAGGTAAAATGCAGTGGTGTGTCTATTTAAAGATATAAAAGATGGTTCAGCAGTGAACCCAATTAAAGATAACATCAAACCGGTCCATTCCTCTATCATTTCAGTGTTAATTAACAGTAGCGAACACCATTTTATGTTCGTTTTACTTTTTTCGGGTAACACAAAGTCTTGCCAATTTACCTTAAAGCCACATCTCTTGGGCAAAATGAATTTTAGTTCCTACTTAAATAGATAATTATAGTTTTGAAATATCCGAATGTTTGTATATGATTAAAATTGCCATTGGAGGGCTGCCATCAATTTTTTAACATTAGACAAACTTATCCATAAAAACTAATAAAATGTATGCTAATCAGATTAAAGAACTTCAATGCGACTGTTAGGCGTGAAAGCAATGTAAGACAGGCAGTAAACTTCAAATTTAATAAAACTTGACACGCAGAGTCCCAGCATTAATGCTAAAACAGATAAAAACACGATACACAGAGATTAAAACGGAGGAAAAATGGCGCTCAAGACATAAGTTAGATCTAGGCGTAATACAGACTTTCGGTCAAGATATTTTCTAAATCTAGATCGATTTCACTGATTTTTAGATGTAAGTTTGAATTTTTAGATGTTAATCTAGACTTTAGCTCTTGATCCAACCTAAATTTTCAAGGATTAAAAAAAGGTTGGGGGGGGGGGGGAATTATTTTGTTTATGTGTGTTCTTTCAGTTTCACCAATCATCTTGAAAAAATTGAAGGCGGAAGTGTGTAAAATCTGACTCTACTTTTGTTACTGAAAATTTTTTAAAGTCTGGGATTAAAATTATTACTGCTCTATTCTGATAACAATTGCCTTTTAAATATCCTGTGTTTATAAATAATACAGTGATTGTTGAAGAAAAAGAAGAAGAAGAAGAAGAAGAAGAAGAAGAAGAAGAAGAAGAAGAAGAAGAAGAAGAAGAAGAAGAAGAAGAAAAAGCTATAACGGAAAAATAGTGAATATATTAAGGGACAGATTGTCTTCTAATGGAAAGCTTTGTCGAATCCAATTATTGTTCTAAGAGAAAAGCGCCGCTCCAAGTCATTTTGACGAAATCAGCGTCTCCGAACTTGTTTAAAAAAGCGCTCAACGAACCCAATGTATTTCTTTGTTCGTGATGTTTCCATGTGTTCACAATATGACTATGATTACGAAAATAGAGTCAAACATTGCAACGTTAAAGAATGCTTGTTCTTTCTAAGGAAAAATGGCGTTTTTTTCAGCGTATATATGTTTCTATTTTAACTTCTAGTGAGGCACGTAATGAATTGTAGCGATTATAATATCAAGTGCAAAAGCACTGAATAAATTTCCACCATGAAAGACATTATAAAACTGTGGCAATTTTACTTTCTCCTTTGTCAATAGTGTATTTTAGTGTATATAGTTAAGAACTTAATACCCCCCCCCCCCCACAAAAAAAAATGAATAATTGCGTTATGTAAAATAATAGATGGCTTAAGACTTAAGACAGCGTGTGTGATTCAATTCCAAAACAATGAAAAACCCAGGCTCATGTTTCATGCGTTAATTAAGGGTCCTGTTTTCCTTCCTTCTATACATCTTGAATTTAAACATTTCTTAATAATCCGGAGCGAAGCCTGGAGGGAAAACCAACATTGTCAACACAATGATCACTGTCTCCGCCAGGTTGAAAAAAAAGTTAAAACTCTCCTAATGTAAACAGGCTTTATTCCCAGAAAATATTTTGATCTTTTGTTCTGGTATTCCAGATTTCGTGTTTTTCGGCCTTGTACAAATACTCTCCAAAAATTTCAGATTGCTTTTTACAACTTTTTCTTTACTGAAATAAAACTTTAAAAACATTTCAAGTAATTATGAGCTGATGTGTTATATAATCTTTGATTTAAATGAATTTTTTTATGCGAATAGAGCAAGAGAAAAATAACTGAAGAAAGAACGAAATTGATGGAAAAAACATAACTAGGGAGTGCAATACAATTCTGAAAGAAAAGAGGATGAATAAGAGGATACTAGATAATAAAGCAGATTTTAAAAAATCTTCGAGATTAAATGTCACCTGTGCGGAAACAAGAGGTAAAAAAAGCCATAAGACAATGCTATAAGAGTTGGTCTTTTTTTCGAGGTATCGTGGAAATATTAACAACCAGCTGCAAAGAGTTAATTAATCTGGACCAGAATCGGGACAAACTGTAATACTAGCATCAAAGCCCAGCCCTATTTCAAAGATACTGGGTGGCAATTAGAAGTTCAGGCAATGACTATTATTATAAAGCCCGTATCACGCTGGTGCCAAGGCTTTTTCCATCCGCCCTTTGGCAAGAAATTGAGGCGATAAATTCTCAAGGTGGAAGAAGAGATTCTGAGGGATGAAGAAGATTAGAACGCTGCCCTGGTCTGCTGCTGCACCGATAGTAAACAGATTTATTATTTGTTTTTTGTCTTGTTCATTACTCGCTTCATGCCGCCGAAGCTTGCCTAATAAAGATAGTCCACGGCCGTCCGAATTATGTCGTTTTACATTTTTAGTCCAGTTTTTGTTTATTTTCCCTCCAACATTTTGAAAAACTCTTTTGTTTTTGTCTTTACGACCACAGCTTTAGAGTTCTGAAAGTAATGATGTTTGAGTTAAGAGTTCACGTGAACCTGGTGTTGCAATGACGGAACTTGTATTATTGAGAATAGAGCTACCGAGTTTTTTGTGCAACTGAAAATGATTCTTTGTAGTTAAAGACGATAAAGTAGCTTTGAGCTTTTAAGCCAAAGTAAATGAAAAACAAAACAAATTTAAGTGATATGGTTGAACTAGAATGAAACGAGATGATAGTTGAACTCAGTAAATCCGATGAATGATGTATAAAACTATAAAGGTATAAAAAGGGTGAGGCAGGTATAGACATACCGTAGCAGTAGAATACAATTGATGAGAAAAACGTTAAGGAGAGCAAATGAAGAGAAGGCGTTGGAAAGAAACCCAATGACAATTTTAGACGGCAAGAAGATAGGCACTCTTAATAATTGTGCTGCAAAAAAATAAATCGATAAATGTATGAGGAAAAACGATAGAATGGTACCTTTTTAATTGAAGGTCAGATATTTCTTTTAATTTTGACTTTAACTAAAGTTTAAGCATAATTTTGTAAATTTTTGTGCAGCTAGATTTAGATATAGCCTACCACCCAGTTTGCTCCTTCTAGCTACCAACACATAGCTATGGGTATACTCAAAACTCACGTTCATAGGCAAAAAAAAAGAAGAAAAAAAAACGAAATGAAGTTTTGCTACAAAACACTGACATAATATTGACAGTTTTTAGCCGCCGATACCGAGGTCTACATTGAATTTTTATGTAGATTAGATCTAACTTACATCTAGATCTAGATGCAATCATAGCTTCAATTTTCCAGCGCTCTTTTTGTGCACTAGAATCCTGTACATTATGTTGACGCGTAAGATGGTCACATTTTAAACTTGAAAACTTAAGTAAAAGAACCAAAAATTCAATGCCCTGGAAGAACAGGACAAGAAGTACAAAAAAGTTTGTAAATGATTTTGTTTCGCAGGCGCACCCTTCTAGAACACACTGCGAAAAAAACTTGCTCTGTACAATGGCTAAAACTCGAATCTAGGTCTAAATGTGAACGCCGATTAAGATTTTAAGTTTCGAAAAAGGAAATCTCTCAGACCTCACTTGAGTAAAAAAAATATGCCGTTCAAATTTTTAAGAAGCTTAATGCCTTTAAAACATAATACTTTAGGCCTCTGGGTTATCTCTTGTCCAAGGAAAACATACTGACAATTTGGAGCTTAGCTCCATTACAAAAAGATTTCGCTGCCATGCCCCGATCTAAAATGCTGCCGTGAAAAAACCCAAGTTCGGTATCTCTCACATGGTTTAGACTGCAGATACTGCACTTGGTTTGTCCCGGGCAGATTTCACGGGCCGGACTGCGCTTCTAGTCCAGCATCGCATGAACAACCCATAAAATATTGGAAGAACTCTCATTCTAAACACATTCTAAGGACCAGGCAACAACCCTATAGAATTGACAAGATGAACAGAATTTAAAAAAAACCTACTTTGTTTACTTCAACTAAGACCTTAACTTCTAACAAAGAGTTCTTCTCAAAAGAGTTTTTTTCTCCACAATCTTAGTTAAGATCATTTGTATGTAAGGACTACCTTAGGAAACGAAATATTATTGGGCTCTTGCATGACCTGTTTCAGCACGTCTCATTATAATTATTCGTCCGTTTCACTTTTTTACATTAACTCCATTACGTCTATTTTTACTTTGCTTGTAAATGTTCAGGTAATAATTTTCTTCTGCTTCATTTAGTTCTGTATTCGTCGTAAACTTATCGCCCAAAGAACTAGCCAAGTCACACAACGGCTGCCAGCAACTTGACTGACAAAGCAATCATCACAAACGTTTGGCTTTGTGCAC
The DNA here is from genome assembly GCA_019649035.1 of Elysia marginata. Classification (NCBI taxonomy): domain Eukaryota; kingdom Metazoa; phylum Mollusca; class Gastropoda; family Plakobranchidae; genus Elysia; species Elysia marginata. The sequence goes on from BMAT01011082.1 coordinate 295,690, forward strand.
GCAATGAGTTATTTTCTGAGCAGTATAAATTTGATTGTGCCACCCTAAATCTAAATCTCGATCTAGACAATGTCCTTGTCTAAGGCAAAAATTCAATTACACTCACGATGAAGGATATAATAAAGCCGTCGAAATCCTTGGCGTTGTCTTAGGCTGAAGGACACGTCAGGATCATTCCCCTTATGAAGAAATAAAATTCAATGGTAAATGAATAGCAAAGATGCCTTTTTGCTAAAAAGATAATTAAATTTGGTTGGCACTTTGAGTTTGATGTAATAAACAGGAACATGAACGTAGGGAACGAAAGGGATTAATATAGTGTATAATAAAAAAACCTTTAGTCGTATGTAGTCAGAACAAAATAAAGAATGAGAAACGCGGAAGCAAGATTGTAATGAAAGGGTACGTTTAAGCTTGCCAGAGATTAAAAAAAAAAGAAGTTTGTGAAAGTGACTAAATCTATCTCCACCCAAGACCCCAAAGGGAAAAGAGCAGTAGGAAATCTTTTTAATATGTTCGCAAGGTCACTAAGACTTTGAATCGGGTCTTTGTTATAATACAATTCCGTTTTTTTTTTGCTCTTTTTAACACAAATTCTGACAGCCATTGCCATTCCTTCGATCGTGAAACTTCATTCTAGTGATTATGACCTATATCTACCACGTGGTTCTCACTGTTGGTGCGGAATTTGTTTTTATCAAGAAAGGTTATAAAAGCGTTATGTTTCATGTGCGCAAATATTTTTCCTATCATACCACACAAAAAGGTGCGTAATCTACAAGACTGAAGGCGAAAGAGATGGGTGTTTTCCCAAGACTTACGTGTCACCGTCAGAACCATTAGAGACCTTTAGCACACGCACCGTGTCTCACTACGCGTACGTGAAAATCGGGAAAGCAGATTGAGTTACTATAAAAATAATGAAACAAGTTTCTAAAAATAGAACGTCTGTGGGTCTATTTTTAGAAACTGGTTTCTTTATTTTTATAGTAACTCAATCTGCTTTCCCGATTTTCACGTACGCGTAGTGAGACACGGTGCTTTTGCTAAAGGTCTGTATTGAAGACTTTGGGTTTCCTAAAATAAGAACACGGGCTCATTGAAATGATGTAAAGATAATAATCATAACATTTAGTTTTGAAAAAAAAGTTAACACGACGGTAAGAAACCAGGAATTAAAAAAAAATAGTAAAAAGCGTTTTTGAAATAGGGCCTTTTTTTCTGAAATGGTCTAAGCGCTTTGCATAGACTTCTCAACAATATTAATAACTCTCAATAAATAAAAAGGCTACTAGAACTATGCGACTTACATTTGAGTAAATGGTCTCAATTTCTTGTTTACTTTTTACTTCTTGTGTTGCGGTTCTGTCTTTAAACGTTGGATATACCAAAACAACGTTGTCTTGGTTTTTTAAGAAAAAGGCGCATTTCGTGATTTTCGTTTTGCCCCTTTTATGTTTTGTCTGCACTGTCCAAGTGTTCTATTTGTTTAGTATATGCATTAGGCAAAAAGTGACGCCTACATTTGAGAAGACACGATGGGCAGAGCCTAGGCTCTAAGGCTAAAACAGGACTCAAGATGTCACGTAGGGCTTATAATAGAAAACAAAATTGGCGCCTAAAACTTAGGATAGATCTTAGCCTAATCCAGATTTTTTATCGAAATACTATCTAGATCAAGCTCTGATTCTAGACTACCCAAATTGATTTTTAAAGCTTAGTCAAGTTTTTAGACATTTAATCTAGCATTAAGATCTATGTCAAACTTAAATTCTGAGGAATCCAATAAACGAAGTTTGGAGGTGTGCAAAACTGTAACTTATATGTGTTCTTCCACCTACCTTTTCTTTCGGAGTGTATAAAATGAGTCTTAAAAGCTAGCTTCATTAGCTCTCTCATTTCTCAAGATCAGTCTAATTGGGTCGATTGTTTAAAGTTATAACTTTGAGAAAACGCCTTTTAAAAGAAAAAAAATTGTTCCTCTTTTTCTCTATACTTTAAAAAAATCAAATGGCTTTTGGAGCTAAAGGAGAACACTAATCTTATGGACTAGCTTCCTCATAGCTGCTGTTAATGTGAGTTAACATGTTTTTGAAAAGGCATGCCAAATCAGAATGTGAAATGTAACGCAATTTTAGAGCATTCAAACAAGTAGGTTGTCGATTGAAATTCCATTCCGTTAACATTTTTCAATACGTTTCCACTAAAAAATGCGCTCAGAGGATTTCTATTCTAGTCTTTCGGGAGAGTCAGAACGTAAAAGCACTGTGACCACGACAAACTTCAATTTTTTTTCAAACGAAATGGGGGTTCCTTTCACCGATGAATCGGAACTCGGCTTTGTTTCTGACATCTACACATAAAAAGAAAATGCCAATCAACTAAAAAAATAGTTATTTTCTGATTTTCCGTTCTAAAATCTACCGTATTATCCCATCTTATTAATACAGGTTTAGAAATGACGCTAATGCGTTAAAAAGTCTGTGCACTGCTCCCAACACAAACAAATCACTAAATATAGAGCTGCCAAGATCCAAATTTATAATACAAAACGGTTAACGGATCTTGATTAAGAAAAGAGTGAAGACAAGAGAAAACTTTCGCTAAATTCATGCTTCAACAACACCAAACTGGATTTTGCTTTTTATTCTTCGTTTCTTTGAAATGATCATCCAGCAGTTTGCTTTTTTCGGCTCTCAGTTACAAACATTCAGGGCGAAAGAAGACAACAAAAATAAAACAACAACAATTAAACAAAATAAAAACAACAACAAATATACAACTGTGAGCTTGGTTTCATGATTGCGCAACAAAGTTGAGATTACAGAAAAGCTTAAACTTCCGAAACTTGAAGAGATTTCACATTTTGAAATAATTATATGAGGTTGAACTTGAAAAAAGAATTTGTGATTACGCTTTGAAAATCAATGAAAAAATACGTTGGACACACCATATGTGTCTTGCAACCAGTAGAAGTGAGTCTTAAGTCGAAATCAGAGGTAGTCAAATATTGGTATCACATAAAAGCTTATTTTATTTACATTCAAATATTACAAAAAGAAAAGCTGTATCATACTTCTGTATAAGGTTATAGCCGCTTGAAGTCGCCAAGGTGAGGAATTATGAAATTTCAGAAAAGAGAGAAAATAGCATTTAAAGTTAAGACGATTACAAAGGTGTTAAAACTTTAACAATCATACCAATCAAATAATCACATCCAACGTGAAAAATCAACATGAACCAAGTGCAAAAACTGATAAGAAATAGTTTGAGTGTCACTACCCAGTATTTAAAATACTAAAACTTAAACCTCTAAACACTCTAATTTTTAAAAAGCTAGTTATATCTCAACACTAAGCTTTTTGTCTCACGAATTATTTGGACATAATGGGAGACACATTTTATTTTATTTCATGTAAAAAGGCTGGATAAAAAATCAAGTTGTTACCATTAGACCCACTAAAAAAAGAGAGACTTTAGAGGCAAGGGTCTGTGATTTATATAGTTCTAGTAGACCTACCCGTCTTTTGGTAATAAATTAATTGTCTTAGCACAATAATTAGGGAATCTTCGCAATGAATACAGCCAATCAATGTAGGTTGCAGCGACTCCAGAACTATTGCAAATCTTTGTCACATCTAGTAAAAGTAAAAACCGAATCATAGAACTATTCCGCCAGTGAGAGTTTTGTTGTTTTGGTTTCTGCATACTTTGAAGTGAAACAAAATACACTTTTGGACGAAAATTTAGTTTGATTTTTAATGTCAGCTTCTTCGTCTCCTTTCTAGGACTCTAGTCTTTTTCTTCTCTTGCTCTCTTTCTCTCTCTCACTAAATTTCCTTTCTCTCTCTCTCTCTCTCTCTCTCTCTCTCTCTCTCTCTCTCTTATTTCTCGAATCTCTTCCACCAATTTTATTATATCATATTGCAAGCCATCAAGACACTTGGAAAAGAAAAAAAAAACTACAAAAAATCAAGGCTCGAAAAATAGGCGATAATACTTTGAGATTTTTTTTACTCAAAACTGAAGGTGGGGGTGTGACACCTGCTTTTTCAGTCAAAATAAAAATTATTCGTCACGGTAAATTTAAAACCAAACACAAAAAGGACATTGCATCTTCTTTTTAGGGTGAGCGAATTTTAGAAATACTTATGCCTACCAAGTAGAGTAAATATGGAACAAAACAGAATTAATTTAATTTTAAAGAACTATTGACGTGTTTAACATTTGGAATTATGTAAGAAATTAACAGAAAAGGGGAAAAACGCAGCTAGTATAAAACTCTATCAAGGATGATTATCGCGACTTTTCAATTTTAACAAAATTACAAAACAGCTAGTTTTGGTTCGAATGTTTATCTGTGAAGGCATCTGATACTGATAAAAGAATTGCTATTCTTAGATTATAAAGCCAAGATTAAGTTTATAATTACATTTTTCAAACATATCTAGTTCTACTTATACTTAAAATAAAATATTCATAGAGCCAGAGCAAATCCCACGTAAGCCAAACATATCGTTGTTGCTGTTCTATACCTGCGTATAATCCATTGATTACTTTTGAGCTAGATCGAATTTAGATTTTATTCTTTAACTTTTTCTACAACGTGTTATACGCGTAAAGAGAAGAGAATTGACAAAATCAAACGTGAGTTTGTACTCAATCGACCCTAGTTCGGGTAAAACATTGATTGATACCGATGGTGTTATTACTTTCACTGTTAACTTTTGAAGCTCACATTAGTGTTTGTAGACTGCAGGCTTTGGTAACATCTACGCTGCAGTAGTAGTTCGTTGCAGTGCTGAAACAATTGACGCCAGTTCTGATGCTGATAATGATTTTTTTTAAAACGAAGTAAGTTGTCAAATTTTTTGGGAGTAGTAAAAACTTTTCTACCTTCTTTCATCCGACATTTCAACAAGAACACGAATCTCAGTCTCACGGTTATCGATCTATGAGACAATTAAGAGAACAGTAGCTGGTTAAAAAATCATAGAAGTTTTTTATGATCTTGCAAAAGAAAACTATTGAGGTCAAATTAAATTTAGAATAAAATTTAGTATAAATATTCTAATTTGTCAACTACTTTCATGAAATCATCAGAAGTCAACTATGTACTAATTTACTTTATTTCAATATCACCACAATAAAAAAAAACCAAGTCTGAGACCTATGTTGCCCAATCTGAAATATTAGAAGTTCAACACAAAGGAAACAAAAGATTAGAGATCTCCAGTATGTATTGCAAACCCGAACGCAATCCGAGATTAAGAATCACTTTTCAGCAGAGATAATTCTAAAATCGATTTTTTAATCTGCAAGACCCAGTACAGGTACTATGATCAAGAACCACAGCCACCACTTCAGAACACCACAGCAAAGAGGTATATAATTCTCTGCGTCCCTGAATCAATTGTCACTCTGCTTTGAATTGGAATTACGTGGCACTAGCAGGACTGCTAACTTTGATAATGTCTGTGATAATCACAGGAACCGACAACTGTGTGTTTTAGACACAGCAAAGGTGTGCTGGTCTTTAGCTGTACAAGAAGCTTTTTCTGTCTAAATCGTAATAATAGCGTTCTAATACAATTAATGTTTATAGTGATGTTGATAGAAAAACTACTACTACTACTACTACTACTACTACTACTACTACTACTACTACTACTACTACTACTACTAGTACAACTACTACTAGTACTATTACTTCTATTACTTTTTCCTCTGCTACTACCACCACAACAACAACAGCAACTATTGTTTTACTACTACTGCTACTACTACTACTACTACTACTATTACTACTACTACTACTACTACTACTACTACTACTACTACTGCCACCATTATCACCACCACAACTGCAACAACAGCAACAAATTCTACTACAGTAAATACTACTACGACTACTACTACCACTATAACACTAATACCACTACCACTCTAACATTACTACTACTACTACTACTACT
>BMAT01011082.1:306440-316581 GCA_019649035.1 Elysia marginata
GAGTACCTTGCACACAAAGTGAACTAGGAATGTAGTCAAATAAAAATTATTTTTTTTTTATCTAAACACACAAAAAAGCTAAGAGAGAGCGTCCAGACGACAAAACTCTAGGAAGACACGAGTAGACGGGCGGACAGAGAGATAGATCAATGTAGATAGACATAAAGAGGAAAAAATATATATAAAAGTGAGGTAAGAAAGGAAAGTAACTTGCAGAAAGAGACTGATTTAAAGAGACAAGCAAAAGACAGACAGCCGTGTGCGAATTAAACCACTTATCACAGTGGGTGGGCTTGACGAGGCTGTGCTCGATCAATACATCTTGATAAAAGCATCACAAAACAAAAATAGTCAGCGGCAGCCAGCTTTCTGGAGGAAAAAAAATCACACAGTAGGTTGAATAATGCTTCAATATTAACTTTTCACGCCTACGTTTACCTCAGAACAAAACAAAACAAACAGATAGAACAACAACAAAAAGCTTGGGGTTTTAATAATGCAATTTCCTAAGGTTCTAGCACAGACATTGAGGTGCCGATTTTATTACCCCTTTTATTGCCGATTTTATAAGAATACTCAGATTCAATGGGACAAATCATGGATTTAATACCCCGATAACAATTCTTTGAAAACGGAGAAAAGGTAAACGTTTTCGCTGGTGCAACAGTAAATAAAGACGATCACAAATTATGGTCTAGCAGCAGACCAAACGAATGACAAAACAAGATAGTTCAAGGCAGAGCATGAACAGATTACGATTCGAACCCGCACCACTCGCCGGGACCCACCGTCTTGTTAGACGAAAGATTAGACTAACAGACCACTAATCCTATTCGCTTAGTGACGTGCTTTAACTTGATGTCTTGTTCTGTCCTTCGTCTTGTGTATTGCTAGACCTAAGCTTGTGATCGTCTCTCTTTACTTTTATACTCATCCCATACAAACTCATTGTATCTCGTTAGAGATCTTTAGATCTAGCACTGTTGCCTGGGGGGGGGGGGGGGGGGGGCTTCTATGTTTCGATAGTATTCTCTCTTTCTGTATACTACTTTTCAAATGTTAAAAATACTACTGCTTGCGTTCAGTAGGATCTCTTTAAAGAACAAAAACATAAATCGCATTGGACATCACTCAAGGCAGCACCCATATGTAGGCTAGTGATTTACAAAGAAGATCAAGTATAATCCCCTCTCCAACTAAATAATAGGCTTCGTAAGGTTCATCAAATTAAAGTACGTCACACAAAATGCAATCTCTTGTTTTTCCCCTAGGTTACAAGGAAAGAATGTATTTTGTCGTGAGTTAAAACTTAATCGCCTGGAGAGGAATTAACAGATGCATTGATCGTTACTGTAAGAAGACAAAATCTGTTCTGTTTTTTTTTTTTGCAGGAAAGGAGGAGGTAAAAAAGGTGTTCCCAAAAAGAAACCAGGGTTTAAATTCTTTGGATTAAAAAATTCAAGGTTAAAAGTATAGAGTGTAAGTGCTGTAATAATAAAATTAGTAACTCTGTCGAAATGAAAAATGTAAGTCTTCTTTAGACAGTTTTATATAAATGAAAATCTTGAATTCACGCAAAACTTACACACTAGCCCTTTTATTGTGCCTTTTTAACAATATTTCTGATCTATCACTCGGCTTACATTTTACATGATTGAAAGGTTTTAAAGGTATGTAATTAGTAGTTGGAAGAAGTATAGGCTTTAAGTGGAAATGCCCGAAATGACTGCTTTTAGTATGATTCAAACCTTCGACTTATAGTAGCTTCGGCACTCACCGCCTTGAAGCTTAGACAAATTTAGCTTATAGCCACTACGCAAAGAAAAAGTTGCATCGCGAAGGTCCTTGCTTAGGGCCTGTAAGTGGCTTTCTTACTTAAACGGAAATATATTTATTCTTAATTTCTTAAATCCTTTTAGGCGGAGATCAGAACCTATCAACACAGTTCACTGGGGCGCTTAAGCCCATCACTTTCCATACAAAACCTTAAAACAACATCCTTTTATTCATTAAAATTGTATTTTCCATGGACACTCTGTACTCAGCTACAGTACTTACTAGAAAACTCGAGAAGTAGTCTTTTTGTTAATAGATTTTTAAGGGCGTAGTGACGACATGATATAAGCTATGTTCCTTTGAGTGAAAAGGCTCTGGGCGCTGAAGCTACTGTAAGTCACAAGTTTAAATCATGCTTAAGGCAGACATTTCAGGCCTTTCCAAGAAAAACCTACTTTTCCATCATTGCTAATTACATACCTTTGAATTTTGTCAATCATTAGATTTTATTTCAAAACTGTTTACCTGAAAAACATAAGAAAGTATAAGTTTATGCAACTAACTTTGGGGATGATCATATGTATGGTTGTTCTTTGAGTAACACATTTTGTGGTCTCCATTGCGAAAGATCTGTTGAAATACCCGCCATTGCTGAGGTACTACATCCTATGAGGTGAGCAGTGATAGTAGAGAACCATGGTTTTCATAGGCCTGACTTCTTGAACTAATAACGGAAGACGAAAGTGATGCCAAAACAAATTTTGCCAGAACTGTTTTAAAAAATAGTAACGTATTGTTCAGTTCTGGGGCCTTTGTCTATTTAAAAGGTATTTAGAGCCCATCCAGACTTTTTTTCCATTTTCTAAAAAAAAGAGAAACAGTGAGGCAGGACAGATACACATGCATTTAAATAAGGCCTCCAGCCCTCCCAATAGGGACTATAATAACACGGAACACCTTCGGCAATAATGTGGCATAATGGAGTCAATATTTTTTTCTAATCATTGTACAACTAAACTCATATTTCCAAATTAAAAAAAAAATATGCCCAATGCGAATAATGAGATATTTTGAAAAATATTTTATATAGTTCAAAGTTAGCCGATCTTGTTTTGCGGCCGTCAAACTGTTTCAAACCTATTTTATTTCATCAATTTTTGTTTTCATTACTGGCCAAGTGCACAATCATGCTTTAGGGTTAAAAGACAAGTATTTGATATGATACGAACATACCTATTTACTAATTTTAATCAAATCAACTATCGTTCTTCTTAAACTTTCTTCGATAACTAATGTGCTCTTATAAAATATTAGGACATAATCATACTAAACACAGTTGTTCTGTTATTCTGTAATAAATAAACTATTGCACATTTTACCATAATGTAGTTTAATAGTACATTTCTATTAAAATAGATCGCGTGTAAAAACGAACTTAATATCAACATTTTCAAAATTCTCAGAGACTTTCGCAAACACGGTCTTGCAAAAAAAAATAGCAACAGAAATTCAGACCAGCACGAAGCGTTATTGATTGGACGCAAAATAACAAACCATCATTACCTAAACCTCATTGAGGGTATTTGGTTTCAAACTTTAAACTCCCATCAAATTCCCCGAGGCTGACATCGAATCGCCGCTAACAGTAGTCATTGTTGTAATAGCATTGATTTTCCAGGAATAATTAAAAACATGTATTCTATCGACAGGCTTTTGTGTACTTATGAAATACTTCATAATGGTTATTCGTTAAATTTTAAAAAACTACAAAACTTTTTTGGTTTTTAAACCTAATAATCTAGAACAAAGCAGAAGCTCTTGAGACATAACAGCAGAAATGAACATGAGAATAAAGTAATTACAAAAAAATCTCCCTTCAAGAAGAGAATAAATAATTAAATTAAAGAGTGTTTTTGTATAGCATCTAATCCACTAATATGCTCAAAGCGCTTTACATGGGTTTCCCGAAAGGCCATTACGAACCTTATCACCTTTTGAGGAGCAGCAAATAATGCGTATTTAGTATACTGACAAGATCTTTCACTGTCTTTAGTGTCGGATACACTTTTTTCGCATGCTTGAGACAAAGAAATATTTGTAAATAGCCTTTCTTAAGGGCTAAACATCGATCAGCCAAAAGTAGGACTCGAACCTCGAATCTCTCGGTCCGAAAGCCGAACTTCTGCCACTGGACCACAAGACGACAATAAATAAACTCTACTCAGAACGATGTTTATCTAGTAGTGTAAGACAAGCAAGAAATCTAATAGGCTTTGCATGCACCGCTAATGCTTGAAGTTAAATCCAATAAACGCAATAGCATAAAGAATAGAAATCCATTTCAATTACTTGAAAAAATAGAAATTATATGTTTCGTTGAGGGATTCGAGATTTTGAGTTAGAGCATCACAGTTTTCGTCATCATGTCTTTGTTCTTAAAAAAAAAAAAATATATAAATATGAATAGATAATTCGACTGCCGAAGACAGTTTCAAGACTTTACATGTTTACCCTAGCAGGCCTATACCAACCAGAGATATTTCAGAGCATCACAGTACGGCTGCCTGTCAGGCATTCAAAAACTAACATTCCGAAAATGTCAAGCACTGCCTTTACCTAGGTACACATTTTCCAAGTGAATGGACTAAGGAAAGCGGGAATATATTATTGCTTTCTCAAGCCAAATACAACATGAGGCGAGGTTGGGCATCGAACCCGCAACCGCTGGAGTCCAACGCGCAAACCACTGAGCTACGTTGCTACACAAATCTATACACCTTTTCATACGCCCCAACCCCTTTCATCACTGCAACAAAACAACGCTTTTAAAACTATATCGCCGATCGTTACTGGCTAGTACAAATTCACAGTCTGCCAGCAGAACGCCGTGGTAAACACAAACCAGCTACATCTCAAAGCAAGCAAAACAGCATACAAAGAAAGCAAAATAACTTGTTTAACTTGCTCACAATCTTGTCTTTTTAACGAGCGAAACAATGGCGAAAAAAACTAAGATTATAAAAGTCGACAAATAAAAAACAACAACCCAGCTTTCAAGGACAAGCAGGCAAGCAGAAAAGAAGGGAAAGAAATAAGCGATCATGTCAGATTGTCTATAACAACGAGACCCGACAATCGGGGAACAATTACAACGCGAAGCAACAGCGCGCCAGCAAGGCAGATTTCCTGAAGGTTTTTAAAATCGGAAAACAGATCCTCACGACATTGAATAGCTTCATCCATGTGTGTGACATGGCAATGTCAGGATCGAGTGGGCAGGTCGAAATCCTCTCTCCAACCGACACCCCCCCCCCTCCGACACGCACACACACGAGGTTTTAACCTCTCCCCAAATTTCCTTGTTGTCGTCTGTCTTTATTTTATTCTCGATTTCTTTTACAATGTTCTTTAAAAACTTTTTTGTAACCGTTCAGGATAATTCGCTTTTCTTATACAATTCCTACAGGAATTTATTCTAGAGATGTTTTCTCTGTCTGCCTGCCTGTCTGTCTGTCTGTCTGTCTCTGTATGTATGTCTGTCTGTCTGTCTGTCTCTCTCTCTCTTCTCTCCTCTCTCTCTCTCTCTCTCTCTCTCTCTCTCTCTCTCCCCCCTTTTAAGGTACGACATGGCATTTCTCTAGTTTTTTATGCCTCTTTTTCTGAATGAGAATGTATAGTGCAATAAAATAAGACCAGTGTCCATTTACAAGCAGTCCATCTGCCTGTTTCATTCTATCGAATAAATGTAAATCTCTTATTAATGTTCATTTTCTTAAAAACACATTTTTATAGGTGCCCACAGTGTGACAATTTGAAAATGGCACACCTAATTCATTGCTTAAAAATAATCTAGGATCATCTTTAAGGACGGCGATCGCCTGGGTGTTGTTCTTATTATTACTGGACATTTTTATTTAACATTCTGTGAAGTTTGAAGTCATTTTGTCGAAACATTTTGGAGCCTTAGCGTTAAGGTTTTGAAAAATGTTCTCAGAAACCAATATGGCCGCCGTTACCATAACAACCAGTCCAGACATCTTCTGTTAGAAACTTTTTTTTTTTCTATTCTGACCCAGGCCATATGTTAACTGTCCTTTGACTCATGCAGTGGACCCTGATTGCTTTACAGTATTCTGTTTCATGGAAATTAAAAAAGTGGCTTTAAAAACCAGTTTGTTGATACAGGATAAGCCTTAAATATTCTTACAGATTTAAAATAGGGAAAGATGATGGGAGGAATAATGAAGACGTACTTCAGTTGGTGTTCAAATGACTCTTTACAACATCTTAGGAGACTTTAAGCCGTGCCAAAGTTACAGAGCTTGCAGGAACCCAAAGAAAATTTCGTCACCGAGGTCTTGTTTGTTCTAACTCACAAATTTGCCAAATGGAAAGAATGGTGACTGAACGTCTCACTGCATGGTAGGTATAGAGCAGCACATGCCAGAGAAAAGAGGGACTGTCAGTAGGACGAATCTATAGTTTCATAGCCATTCTAGTGAAATAGAGACCTTATATAGTCACTTTTCAGCCACCAAAATTTCTTTTAATTTAAACAAAAAAATGGAGTTAGAACAAATAAAAACTCAAGCTGAGTAAGAAACTGTGATCTCATTTCTTATGGTGAAACAAACAAAAACTCAAGTTCAGTAAGAAACTGTGATCTCTTTTCTTATGGGGATACAATTGTTATGACTCGCAACCAGAACTCATGAGTGGAATAAGACGATTTTCCTCAAACAAGTCTTTCCAATTTATTTTTTCGGCGCTTTCAAAGATTTAAAATTTACTGAAATGGTCTAAAATTTTTTGAAAGTTGTTATGGTTTCTCTTAGTTAAAATTAGAGAAACAAAGAAGTTCTAAAATACGACTCATTTTTACAGGTCGTCGACCAGTAATCATTTTCAGCCCTGGCTTGAACGTTTAAATATTCAGACTCACATTCCTCGGCGTCGGACACCTTGTCTAGATCATTCTCATCCGAAGCCTCTATGGTGTTGATTTTGACCTCTGGGGAAGCTATTGTAATGCTTTTTCTGTCTCGCAAACTGCCTGGAATCCCGGGAAGGCGAATGTCCAGTCGTCTTCCATCAGGGTTTGATATCTGAAGTAGAGAAAGAGTTCTTGTTTAACATTAACCCATTCTCTATATTTTTCGTTCGTAGATGATCGTCTAGCTCGAATGGTACAATTGATAGTTTTGACGTTTTCGTGCAAGGAATAGAATTGCGCAGGTCAAGTTTTATGAAAAATAAAGCGAAAAGGTTGACAAAGTGAGAGTAGAGTGTGGATAAAAAAGACACCAATTTGTTGTCCAGAAAATGCACAACTTTTTAAAACAGTCAGTAAATTTAATCTAGACTAGGTTTTACCTATTTAAACCCAGATAAGATTATATACACATACTACATTGTTTCATTTTCTACATATTGCGCACAGTACCCAGACCAGATTTTGAGTTAGAGTAAATTGAAGTATTTATCTGAACCTCCATCAAAATTACTTTGATCAAAATAATACGAATAGTGTTATTTTGTACACCAAGAAAGCAGCCTGATTTCCTAAGCTTCTTTGGAACGAAATGTTGCTATAATTAACCGCAGCTCTGCCTATTTGCTTTCCTGAAGGATTTTGTCAAGAGTGTTAAGGTTAGACGCTGTCTTTGACAACTGCTGCTCAGAACGACCTATAAGAATAGTAGCCTCCATTCCTCCGCTACGGCTTGTTTTGAACTATAGATTCTATGAATTAGGGAGATAAAATTGCCCACATTCTTAGTTAATTAATAATAAGATATTTTACAAGTTATAATTACATATTACAAAATACTTAAAGAGTCTTTAAAATTAAGACAGCTTTTTTTATTATGTGTCAAAAGTCAAAATGTGCTTGCTCGTTCGAAGTATAAAAAAAAACATAAAACTTGATTTACTCGGAATTTTAGTTGGCTGTTTGTCTATTTGTGGAGAGCTCGGCATTAAGAAATCCCCTGGCCTATGCACTGAATGCCTCCAACATCAGAAAGATACCATTTAGAACGCCCCCTCATTCCCTTTTTAACCGAGAAAGTACCAGGCTGTTTAAAATATCTCATTAGATCTAAGTGACTTGAAATCGTTTGGGAAGAAACACTTCCAGAAAATAAAGCGTTTACTTAAAGTACACTCGCAGTAAAAGGAAATTGGTAATAATTCTTATTTAATTATTCCGCCTTGAATGTCCGTTAGAGACCGAGGTGGCTATAAGGTTTGGATCTTTTGTTCGAATGCCATTGTTTATTTTCCCATTTGGGTATAAATATCCTAGCTTAGATTTCGTAACATCAACAGTCATAGATTGTGCTTCATATTTTCTCTAATTTGCAAAGACAGCTAGAAGCTGAGAGAAAAATAATAAGCTAATCAGTATGGATAAATGGAAATAGCAAACAAATAAAAAGACTGCTACATGATTGAATAACACAATTGAGATTAAAAATCAGAAGGATCGAAAAAGAGATTGATAGAATGAGCTGACATAGAGGTTCAAAGAGAGATTAATAGAATGAGCTCACAGTCACACACAGCTAAAAAAGACGATACATAATCAGTGACAAATAGGTGGATGTCGAAATGTTCATATTACAAGTCGTTGAAACATTTTTACAGTGCTATTAACTGATATTTTGAAGGTAAAACAAATGCATGGAATCATCAACATTTTGCAGGAAGATAGTAGGATACATTTTCCTTTAAAACATAATAGAGAAAAGAGGAATGGATTAGGAGTTGGCTTTAAACGCATTTTCTCACATTAAATTGTCCGATATCTGACTGATTTGGACTCGACACGAGACAAAATATCGATAAGCAGTTAGGTAAATAAAATGTAGTTATCTTGTCAGATAAAGGGACAGACAGACAGGCAGATAGATAGATAAATAGAGAGAGAGACAAAAACAGACAGATAGTCATATAGATAGGTAGATAGAGGGGCAGACTGAGACATAGGCAGACAAAGAGACAGAGAGACAAATAGAGAAATTAAAAAATAGATCTAGATAGATAGGTAGTCAGGTAGATAGATAGACAGATAGATACATAGATAAATAGATAGATAGATAGATAGATAAATAGATAGATAGAAAGATAGATAGATAGATCGAATGATAATAATTATATTTAGAAAACAAGTTATCGCACTAAAAGTAAAACTAAAGAGTCAAGTTAAGAAATATCTAAACCAAAGGAAAAAAAACCATTAACTTGCGCTACAAAACAATATGGACTTGTAAGAAATTTAGTATTAATATTCTTACCTTTTCATTCAGAGCATAAAGCTTGTTCGTGACATCCCTGCCGATAATAGTTTTCATCACAGATGCAAGGTGTGGCTCTTTTATTAGCAGATATTCCAGGTGTTGTCTTGGCCAGAACAGATAGCGACACATACTGGCAGCCACTATAGAGACCTGCCATCAAAGTTTAATTTAGATTTTTTACAGAAATTATACACAAGAGTAAAAAAATATAGATTACATTCTTCCGCCGCCGAAGGCAGTCTCAATACTTTACATATTTTCCCAAGCAGGCCAATACACACCAAAGCAAATTAAACTCATATTCCAGAGCATCACAACACGGCTGCCTATTATGCGCTCAAATACTAACATCCTACATATTTCAAGCACTGCCTATATCCAGGTACCCATTTTACAGGTAGGTGGACTGAGGAAAGTGCGAATAAATAGCTTTCCTAAGGCAGTTACAACATGCGTCGTGGTTGAGAATCGAACCCGTGACCGCCGGTAACCTTTGAGCCACGCTGCTCCAAGTGTACACGTTGGAAACAAGGTAACATTTTGTGTTACGACTGAACTACAGTGCACACACTCTTCGTTTAGGGACGGTGTGTGTCGAGGAATCATAAATAGTAACAAAACGAACATGAATTATAATGGAGGGTGTAAATGCATTAACGATACTTGTAAAAGTAAAGTAAATTGAAGAGCCTTTTTTTCTTATTAATGTAGCGTCTAATCCGCTGTAAATACTCAAAGCGCTTCAGATCGGTTTCTGGGGAGGCTGTTAATAGCCAGAATTACCTCCGGAACATACAGTGCAGCAACAGCAGACAAAGCACATCAGTCTTGTCTATTTACATAATAATATGCTGCCCAATAGCGGGTACTTGTTTAATGCCTGAGGGGAAGTGAGGGAATGATTCCGATTCAGAAATTTTATTTGAAAAAGAAACGTCACCCCGCAAGGAAAATAACAAAAAATGAAACATCAATGAATATATATTGATATAATAGGAATTTTTTTTATATATATTTATATATATATATATGTTTGCATATATATCTTCTTCTCCTCCTCCTCC
>BMAT01011086.1:75512-87365 GCA_019649035.1 Elysia marginata
TTTTTTTTTTTTTTGTACTGATGTCAACCTCGCGTTTCACGTTGCCTCAGAGCTTAAGTTTATTTTGGGTACTGGTAAACGCAAATATTTTTATTAATGTAATATTTTTAAAAAGCTTTCTGGGGTAGATACTTGTAATTTGGATTTACGCAGCTGTAACGTTTTCAAGCGATATAAGCGTCTACCGACGACGTTTCTGGTTGAGTGCAAATTGCTTATTATTCTAATCGTTTTCACGCGAGCTCTCGATCCATTATTTTTAGAATGGCAACGTGTGCGATAAGAAAAAATGCCTTTGATGATAGTGTAACCTTCAAAACCAGGCCAAGTACTAACAATGAAACGAATAATTCTGTACTGAACAAAAGCCGAGAACACGAGTCTTGTTGGGTTTTTATTCCAGTATTATTTCTTATGCATGCAGCTCTTTAATATTTACCTCAGCAGGCAAAACGATAATGGTTTAGGTTAGCGTTCCATCAACTCTTGCAATGTAAAAAACGTTTCTTTTGTTTATTTCGGATCCACATAAAAAATCTAATAACCACCTAATATAATATAAAGTTGTCAGGTATTTCCAGCATCAAAACGAAATTATGGACTTATCTGCTAATCTGGTTACTTTAAGACAAAACGGGTAGTGTTACTTTTTTGACCCGATGCTAAAACTTAAACAATCAGTTGGTCAAAATTTTTTCCTGAAAAATTAATCGTTTAAAAAAACTTGATAAGATGTGTTAAACTTGATAATAACTTTTTTTTTAATTATAGTTTGTTGTGTTACTTTTTTCTGCTTTTTTGTTCTATAATTTTTTTTTCATTTGCGGCTATAATTATTCTCTGTTAGTCAAATTCGTAATGCATACAAGAGAACAGCAATGATAGTGTGATACGTTGATTTAATTTATTTTTTGTTAAAAGAAAATTAAACGGCATTGCATTGGTTTATATAATCATTATTCATCGTCATACTTCATTAACTGTTGCATTATCATAATAGCGGTTTTTTGTATCGATACCAATTTCTTTTTTTCTAATGTCCAACCCTCACTTTAAGGCAATAAACTAAGAATATCATACTAAATATAAGAAAAAAAATTCAGACGTTATACAACGATTGATATGTATCGAAACTTCTTTGGTAAAAACTCAAACACATAAAAAACACTCAACTTTTCATTCTGCCTATGGCTTAACGGCAGATGATGTAGATAGTCAGCCAATTGTTTTTTGCAATGTTTTCAACGGTGTTGTTAGATGCACTAAATTTGATGAGGTGTCGCCACGCATGGCCTTGCCATAGCTGCTTGTCTAGTCAATGGGAGAGTGAGAAAGTAATGGATATAGATGGAGAGAGAGTAAAAGAGAGACAGACACACACAGGCAGACAAACAGACAGAGACAGACAGACAAAGACACACACAAATAGAGAGAGAGCGAGCGAGAGAGAGAGAGAGAGAGGGAGAGAGAGAGAGAGAGAGAGAGAGAGAGAGAGAGAGAGAGAAGGGGGAGGGGGTGCTCATATGCTCAACTCCCCAGGAGCCACTCACATTAACTGAGCAAGCTGTACAAAATATTATATCAATTGTGTCGAGTTTAAGTATTCTCCCCTACAAAATGGGTAGAGACAGTTTATTTTTTTACTATGGTTCTGATTTATCCGCAGCACTGAGTGACTGATACACGGCACGAACTCTACAGACCGACATATATCAGCGAGACAAGGAAACAAGTCTTGAAAGGTGAGCTATATATATTTTCATATCATTTATGTTCGGTGTATCATTTTTCTTGTGCTTCTTGATGTTTTTAATTGCGTGGCCGCCTTTGCTTTTTTTATTAAGTAACTTCAACTGTGTAAGTTAATGGTGGAAAGGTTATCTTTCCCTAAAACAATTCAAGTCATATTCGGTGAAGAAAAAAGTGTGCACGTAGGTTCATAAGATAATGTGGAGAGGAGTAGGCTTTTTAGTGGAAATGCCCGAAATGACTGCCTTCAGTATGATTCGAACCTTAAACTTCTAGATGCTTCGGCACCCACCGCCTTGCCACTTAGAGAAACATAGCTTATACCATGTTGCCCTTACGCTTCTTAATCATGGGTGCCGAAGCATCTATAGGTCGAGAGCGAGACGTTCTCACTACCAGGCCATCCAGCCCAAATGTAAACAAATTTGTGCCCAATTGTAATTTTGATACATCTCTTCCAATCCTTATTATGAGTTAGAGCACTAGCAAATTCCAAAAGTATTTATGAGTAAAGGGCCGGCCCTTTACACGCTAGTGTTAAACATACGGGATAAGAGGTGTGTTACGTTTTGGGTAAGTGGCGTGGGTTTAGACCATCTCGTTCGAGAGTTAAAATCATACTAAAGACAGACATTTCGGGCATTTCCACAAGAAAGCTTACGTCTATCCACTGCTAATACTTTAAAAATGTTCAATCATTTGATTGCGCTGTGGCTGCCTCCACTATTTATTCTGCCCTGGCATATAGTATTTAATTTTTTGTACACAGCTCTGAACCGCACGGTGCTGCAAACATTACCAAATATGTATGACCTTCATTTTTAAAAAAAAAGTTAGATAGATCTACCGAAATGGGTTTATTGGGAAAACAGGAAAAGATGATATTATGCTAATATTTTTACGATGTCGCTCACTCACTACCTATTTACAATTGTGAGGCAACCGCAGTAAATCAGTCACAAATTGGAATGTTCACAGATTGAATTTCTAATATTTTCTAAAACTGTATTCTATGCCTTTGAAGAGATAAGAAAAAAGAAGTTTATAGACATAAATTATTCACAACTTTTGAATACACTAAAATTTAATAAAATCGCGAAAAAAAAAACAACAATTCATTATGATATATGAAGGGCTTTAATGTAAAAGAACTCCGAGCGACTTGTACCTAATTTAAACTGGTTTCCTTAAAATTTGTAGGGATCTTTTTGAAGATAATATTGCGCACAAGGTACATAGATTGTAAAATAACACACTATTTTGTTAGGTTTTTTTTTGCACCAAACTTCAGTGCTACGTGGAACCTTAGAGGAGATAAAAGACGCCGCTTGCCAGTAAGCAAGTGCAGAAAGGAGACTTAGAAAAGATGATTAAATCATTAATGACTGCAGGTTCAGCTGTAGCCTACCATCTTTGTATCATCTTACTTCAAAACATATCTCTAGTGCTTCTGTAATTAATGTGATACATGAAAGATATTAATATCAAACGATATTTTTATTGGGAAATAATTATGCGTCGTATAGGAGATTCAGTTCAAAAACTTACATGTTGTAAGCCTACTTCACAACTCTCGTTATGGCTTTATGGGTACATAACATACTTGTAAGTATAAAATCGATAATGATGATTTGATAAATCGTTTGAGGTAACCCCGTTTTTCAAAAGCTTTCTGATTTAATGGAAAAAAAAACTTTGCTCTACAAGAAGTAGTTTACAAAACGAGTGCTTACTAACGAGGGATTTCTCAATTATCTTTTTTACTTTGATTTACTTATTTATGCTAGTGCCAAAGTATTGAATCCAAAAGTGATATCAAGTTTTAAAGTTTTTTTGTTTTTTTTTTATTAAATCTATTTATGCGAGAATGCAAACGAGAACGATATCATAGGTCAGTCTTGGCCCGATACTATAAAACACAGATCACTTTTTTTCTATGGTTTCTCTTAGTGTTTTTTTTTTGTGATTTTTACAATGGAATGTAACAGTTTTTGCTTCTTGCTAAAAACTGAAGTTAGCCCAAAAATGAGCTTGTAAATAATAATCGTAATTCTAAACTGTCAACCTTTTGATTTGAACATGGAGAAGTTGTTATTTTATTAATATAGAAATGGATACACAAACTTTTTACGCCACGCAACCCCACCCCCATCACACACACACACACACACCACAACTCCACCAATCACGCATAATTGTCAAGTTACTTTGTATCAGCAACACACTTGTATTTCAGCATAAACACAAGATTCTTGAGATTTTCATACTCTGTGGGGGTTGAGTAAACTTGATTGAGTAGCAGGTCAAATTGTCATGTATAGGCAGAGAGAAATGAGCAACCATTTATACAACGAGTAGAAGTAGTGAAGTCCGTGAGCGAGATGTGTATCCAGTGGAGCATTCATAGTAATGATCTATCTCATGCTAGACAGCGCGAAACATGCACTGCTCATCAATAAGGCGTGAGGTGTTTATTGCATTTTCATTCACAGATGCGTCAACCAAGAAGGACCTTGCTTGGTTGAAGGACGGACGGGAAGGTGTGTGTGTGTGTGGGGGGGGGGTGTAGCACCCAAGCTGACCTCATAAATCAACGGGGGTAAATGGACTGGAAGTGGTTCTACCGCTGATGTGAGGCTTCCCTCTTAAATACCGAGGCTCTTTGGAAAATACCATGTACCATTATTTGTCTTGCAATGAGTGAACACGAGACTTAAGTCGGAATTCGAAAGTTGTAAGAAATTGGTATCAGAAAGAAAATTTTATTTTCTTTACATTCAAATACAACACAGAAGCATTATCGTGCTTCTATATGAAGTTATAAACGTTTGAAGTCGGCAGTGTTGGGAGTTGTGAAATGTCAGAAAGGGGACAAAAATGCATAAGTCCTTAGCAACAATAACAATCAAAATTAAACATATAAAACGTATAATTGCAACATAGATTGGTGTAAAAACTGTTTGGAAATGGTTGTGGTATCAATTTAAAAAATTTAAAATTTCGACCTCTGATCACCGAATAACATTTGAAAGTCTATATCTCAAAACTAGGCTGTGTGACTTAAGACTCATTTAGATAGAATGCGAGCTATTTGCTGATAATCTTAACTAGTTTATGCACTGAATTAATATGTTAGCCTAATGGAGAAAAAAATGTTTTAAACTATTTGTAGATATAGAAGAGGTAGACTTACAGGTATATGCTAATGTATTCTAGTTGTCATTAATACAGTGTAAATGTTAGTTACATTGCTTTGAACTTATCAACAACCGTTCTATTGTGATGAACTCGTGAAAATGAAGTAAAAAAATATTCAGTATACATAGCTAGCCAAAAAATTTTGCCCCCCCCCCCGTAAAAAAACAAACCAAAAAACAATGTTATGTTCAGGCTCATCCCTAATTCAATTTGGCAATATGTGCCAAACGATTGCTCACTTATGCAGGCTATAATTAATTCAACCGAGAGCAACACAATCACCCAGACAGCCAGTGGGTTCTTACGCGCAATGTAACGACCCAGCAGAATGACAAAAATAGTCTTACATCTACAGTAACTGTATGCTCGAGAAAGAAAGCAAAGTGAGGACTCTACGGGATGCTGTATGTAAAAGCTTCGATAGACAGAAGATAGCGAAAATAGCCCGACAGGTGTCTGGTATGTCTTTGTTTCTTCAAGCTCGTGGAGTTACGTACTCACCACTTACTTATATTACTACAGTCGGCAAGTAGATAAGCTGTTGTATCCAGAGTTAGTACTTGCCGCACAGAAATTTCGATTGCGTGATTACTGCTTGGTCTAACTACCTTTGGTGTTTTCATGCAGTTTTTGGAACGATCACTTTTCTGTATTCTTCCACGGATGTTAATGTTTATCCTAATGAAATACGGATGAAAATGGCCGTATTACAACTCTTACAAATGGACTTTGGCTGTTTGATCTGTTCAAACTAATTATACTGGCAAGTAAATGAATTTAAAATAGAGAATATTGACATATTTTACAAACATTTTTCTTAACTTTTAGTAGGCCTATGTAAGTTGACGGGAAAATTTCGTTTCCAGGTTATCGGAGGTAGCTATTGCTTTGTAAAAACAGAGGACTTTGTTTAAACAATAATTTGGTTTAGAGAGGTCTGTAATTATTATTTTATTCATGTGACATAAGTTGAGCAAATGAAGCACTAGGCGGATTTCGACATGACCATGAATTATTAACATTTTCTATGCTCTTTCAATTGTTTGAAAAAAAAATAGAACTCTAGCTTATCATAATCCTAAATTAAGGTGGTTTTTTTTTCATTTTGAGGGCAATAAACGTAGTTGGTTATAAATTCTAACAAAGCGTTATTTGTAAGAGGCTCGTACTAAAACTAGTCTGGCATACTTCCGTCTGATTCTCCCTAGTTGCATCACTTTTACAAGTCAAAAGTCATTTCAAAAACAAATTAATATATTTTTGGATTTTTTTTGGCTTAGTTTTTTATAGTATTGTAATTTTTCTACATTTTTGTTAAGCTGTGTATTGATCGAGGCTAAGTATGAGCTGAAACTTTGTTTCGTTGATTAGTTTGACGCGTATTTAGATATAAGACAATCATAAACAATCGTGTTCGGGAACGTAACTTTGGTTTTCAAATAAACTGAGCGCATTCGCCTTTTCAATAAAAAAAAGATCTTAAAGAACAATTGGTGAAGAATACGTTTTAAAGGGTTCAGGAAATAAAACATAGATCTATAAAAGTTATTAATGTTGACTCAATTTTTCAAAAATAAATTTTGCAACTTAATGGAAAAATTTTATTTATTTCGGAATTTTTATCAAGTTGTTTATGTGTTAGTTACCCAAACGTTGACAAACCGGTAACTGATGCCATATGAATTTAGCATTGGTATGAAGGTCATACCATTGCGTGAACTATGTCATGTATTTTCATAAAATTAAAAAAAAGAAACCTTTTTTTTAAGTTTGTATGTTGTGAATAATTTAATTGAATGGAACGTGTTTCTTACTTTTCTATAATAAAGAAAAGTTAAGTCGACATTCATTACAATGATATCCCTTATATTATGAGTGCTCTTTCTCGATCTATTAACTCTACATGCAACTTGACTCCATGCTTGGCTACTTGTGACGCCAACGGTCTAAACAAGTCAAGTATATCAAATTCACATTAATATCCTAATGTCTACATTACTTGAGCTTTGGAGAATATTGCAGAATAATCTTACTTTGATACTCTTTAGTTTAAATAACCTGAAAAAAACCATAATTTTTAAGAACTTAGCATGAAAAAAACATAATCCAACTTCTTCACGAGATATGTTTTCTATTTCTTTCCATACGCATCCAACGTGCCGGCAATTTTTTGTCCTCAATTTTATTTTGAATCTTAAGTGTGAGACTTGTTCTAAAATACCTATTCTCAAGTCTAAAAAGGGGGAAGAGCATAAGTCTTTCAATAGTTTTAAAACGTCCGTCAAAATCAATGGCGTTTATATTTTTTCAAAATGGAAGACAACCAACGCAAAATATGTATATAATAATTAATCCGCTTGCGCAATTCACAATTTCTTTTTAAGCCCTTTGGAATACAAAAAACATTGATCTGCTATAGTTTGTATTTGAAAAAATAAACCCACAAAGCTAGCGATAAACCCCTTCCCAACCTATTTAGGGAAAATAAAACACACTTGCGGGAAAACGTTGTTACTAATAGCGAAGAAATTAATGACCTGTGCCTGATTTAACCTACTTGCCTCAGAAAACAGGAGGTTTCGCAAGACACACAGTTGTTAGGCAAGTCATAATTTTGTATTTGAAGAATTTCTCCCAGCCACCCAGTAGAATTCATAACCTAACAGAATTTAGTCTTTAAATCATGCTCTTCCAACTGAGTCGAATCATTGTAGATTTTTTTCACGAGCATCAATGGACGAGCATTCTTTAAAGGAAACCCGCAGGTTGAATACTGAGACTAGCAAGGCCCGCATATTCCTGTAGTAGAGACCTTTAGCACACGCACCGTGTCTTAATACGCGTACGTGAAAATCGGGAAAGCAGATTGAGAAACTATAAAAATAATGAAACCTGTTTCTAAAAATAGACCCACAGACGTTCTATTTTTAGAAACTGGTTTCATTATTTTTATAGTTTCTCAATCTGCTTTCCCGATTTTCACGTACGCGTATTGAGACACGGTGCGTGTGCTAAAGGTCTCTAGTATAAGCCTAAAAACGGCCTTAAACTTTAAAAAGTTGAGGAAAACCCGACACTCAGAGCTTTCAAGCGATAAGGCTAAAACGGAAGAAAACATGTCGTGTAGAGTGTAATATGAAATAAAAACGGCGCCACCAATCGAGGCGAGATCTACGCCAAATCTAGTCTCAAGATCAAGATATCTTCTAGGTCTAGCTCAAAATCTTGATTATTTATATTGTTTTCTAAATCTAAAGTTAACTGTTTCGACACTAAACTAAATTTTAGATCTAGGTAAAATCTAGGTTCTATAGAATTTAACAAACGAAGATAAGAAGCTTACAAAACTATAATTTTATTCATGCGTTCCTTCGCTTACCATTTTTTAAAGTGAGTTCAATTTGTTCTGAAAAAAATAGTCTAATTAGTGAAAACGGCAACCTTCATGGATTACGTAACTGAACACGCAGACTTTAGGCTATGGGACTAAAACAGGAGAAAAGATGACAGGCAGAGCCTAAATATAAGAAAATTGGCGCGAAAACTTAATCTAAATATATAACAGAACCTTGATCAAGATGTCTTCTATATGTAGCTCGAAATCTAAGTAATCCTAATTGATGTCTAGACGTAAGTCAACTTTCTAGACTCTTAATTGAAATATTATACCTAGGTCTAAGCTAAAATCTACAGAACCCAACAATCGAAGCGGACCAAATTATCTTATTTATTTGCTTTCTTTCGCCTACCATTTTGAAAAGAAAAAAAAACGGTTGGCAGAAGTGGGTAAAATTATGTGAAAGTCTAGATAGACGAGTTAGGAGCAACTCTTCAATAAGTCGAGTGTAAATTGGTGCAATCTTAACCTCGAAGGACAACACTTGATAAAATGCCATGTTTTATTTCAGTATAACGCGCGTGCAGAATTTTTTCCTCGCAATCCAATGGAGCGGAATACTTACAATTTTCACATCACATGGTGTTGGATTTTGAGAAATTCCTTTCATTAATCTACCAAAAAACTAAGAATTGCATGAAATTTTATAAAAATGTTGAAAGTTATGAATTTTTTACGTTTACAATAAGTGTACGAGTGGCAACGAATCTACTTCTCTTTGGCTTTCTGTGTTAATACAATCTCTGACAACCAGTTCAGTTGTTCTGATCACGGGGCATTTTGCATTTAATTATTTAGATCAAACGGCTATTTCCATTCTGAGTAGTAAGGCCAGATAATGGAGGAATTAAGAGGGCAAAAGGAGCAAATCTACACATTGGAGATAATCTTTGGGGGTCAATTAATAAGAGTCAAAAACATACGTCCGATGGCTAACTTTTACTTTAATGCTTTTCATCTGAGAAGCTTATTTCAAGCCCTTTCATTTTTTCCTCTAAAACTTCATACATAACGGTTTCATTCAAAGCTTATTAGGTCCCCGCCTATTCAGAGATCAAACTGTCGGTTCAGCGCTGATATCCCAGTGCTCGGTGAAACGCGGTATTTTGTTCTAAGAAACTGACCCGTCAGCAATGGCGCAAGGCAAGATCTGGGCCATGAACAATAGAATATAATAGCTATTGACCTAGCTATTGACCGATTTGGCTATGTCAAACCGACCTTGGCACAGTGTACTTAATATTTTGACTGAATGATAGATGAGCTTAAGCCTACTTGTTAAGCGGTTTTCAAAAAAAAAAAAAAAGTCATTGTATGGGAATTTTTTGCCGGTACGGCTAACCCCGATAATTTCGTGTAACTATTTTCACCCATCACTTTATGGAGGATATTGTGATTGACATTTTGAAATCACTGCAATGTACCTATGCTGTGGCCATACTCTTTGTTAAATGAAAGACTTAAACGATGTTGGTACTTGAAATTGATATTACCTTTATAGCAAAGGAAAATAAATGTGAGCTCTGAAATCGGCACTAGTAGAAAGCCTTAGTTGGCAAAATACATTCAGCTTTGAATGTTGCGCACCTCCCGCTGAGCGCAATAAGCCTGAAAACTTTAAAAGATAATTCATACATCCGTTGATTTTTTTTTTCATGCAAGTAAAGCAACTTAAAAATTATAAAGGCATAGTTTCTGTCCTCTCCAAAAAAGCGCAAACGCAAAAGTTCAATCTGCAATGTTGTAAGCTACAACAAGAAAAATGACTTCAAGCTCGCTCTGCAAACTGGCGAAAGGGGGTGAATGTGTGGTGTTGTTGAAGCCATGTAGGCCAACTTGCTAATCGATGCGCCGTAAAACTGGCTATTACTAGAATGTAAAGGGGCAAGGCTTTGCTCCCTTGAGCTACTCATCAGATTCTTATTACCCTTACATGAAAGATCACCCGGGGCGCATCATTCTCATCCTCTCGTTATCCGTGAGCAACTACAGTGGCCAGGGCATATCGTGAGCGGAACGCTACATGATTGTGTTATTGAACGCTCAGCTTTTATTTTGTCCATGGCATCTGCAGATGATGATTGAACCTGTGTCGGTCGGCTTATAAACTCAATTTTTTTGGACATGTTTATTTATCCTATTTTGTTTATTTCCTTTCTCTTCTTTTTTTTTTTTTGAGAGATTTATTTTGGGGTGGCGGGGGGGAGGTGTTGCTTTGTGGGCACCGAACGGGACTTCCTGTATCTTTTTCAGATAAGCCTCCACTTTCAATATAGATATAGCTTCATAGGTTTTTTATTAAGTTCTTTCGTACGCACAAACGTTGCCAAACAGTTAATTTCCTTTTATTATTGAAAAACGCTGACTAAATTCTCCATGTCCATAAGCAGTTTTAATAAGAATATCATTAACAATGAGTCATGCATATATTGGCCTGGCTGTGTTTAATCATAGATGAGGGAAGTTTAATATTTTTTTTTTATAAATATGACGTTTCACACATCTAATTTTTCATAATGAAACGTGTAAAGCAGAGAGCAATACTCTTTGTAAACGTTGCATCATTTGATGCAGAAGCATGTAACAAAACCCACTATAACGTTTGATTATACGAAAATATTTTTTAAAATTTTAACCAGCATATATCATCTAGTAACATAGTGGCTTTTTAAAGAGACATCTCTAAACGGTGAAATAATTTCATTTTGTCACATTTAAAGGCTTCTCGGGTGCATTGTTTCGTTTTTGTCAATAATTCAACTAAAACAAAAATGTTTTTTTAATAGATAAATGTAAGAAAATAACTACGTCCAGCGTTTTGTGAATGCTTGTTAAAAGCAGATTTTTTCCTTTTTTTGTGTGTGTTTGCAATCACGTTTCAGTGTCTTAAATATCATTACGCCCACCCACTTCCCAAAATCCACCATTCCTAAAAAAAAAAATCGGGAACAACTGGCTCCTTTTAAAGCATGTCGAAATCATACCGCTGTCATTGCAAAGCCCACACTTTCCCCTTTTCTACTTGCATTATTCATAAATTATAAAAAAGCAGGCTTTTATACTGAGCTTTTAAACTGGTACAACAATAGTTCATTATTTAGAGGGACGAAAAACCACCAACCAGAAAATCAAGGAATGAAAAACAACGTATTGCCCTTTCTTCCTTTCTTGTTTTTGTTTGCTTCTCAGCTTGTATAAAGAATGGTTTTAATAATGAAACTCTTCTTTGGAGTAGCAAGTCTCAATAAAAGAAATATTCTTCGTTAAATAATAGGTAGTTTCTTTTACCTCAAGAAAGTTTTAAGATCTTTTTCAGGTCAATTGAAGCTGTTGACCTGGTTATGTTTGTTGCTGTTTTTTTTTTACATAAAAATGTAATAAATTGTACATAACAGAGTCCTTTTTTAAATAAAAACAACTGATGTCAAAAAGTTGTGTAGGCAGTCATACACATTTTCATAATTATAATAGTCATGGATACGAAAACAAGGAAAGGGCGCGAATTAATA
>BMAT01011086.1:119838-130273 GCA_019649035.1 Elysia marginata
CCCGATGACTCATACTTATACACCGAAGAAGTAATAAACTTTGAAAAAAGGGGGGGGGGTTGTTTATCTTAAATTCTTTTTTTTCTTCTTTTTCGGCGCCAATATCATTGAGTTTAGCAAATAACAAAAGGTGATACTATAGTTTCGCAATGCAAAGACGATTATAATCTTAGAGTTTATCAGCCATCACATTTACTTCCTCTATCTATCTATCTCTATCTCTCTTTTTCTATCTATCGTTCGCTCTCTCTTTCTCTCTCTCTCCCTATGTCTCTCTTATTTTGTCTCTCTCTTTTTTCTGCCTCTATCAAAAGCTTTCTCTCTTTAAAATATTTCTAACTGGTAGCGTCATAAGTGTTTTTATGAGCTCCTAGATTTTTTCTTTGAGTTGAAAAATTAATTCTTCTTTTGTTTTCTTTTCTTTTTTTAATTTTCACATTTTGCACCCGTTATCTCAATTGTGCAGTTGGTTTAACCAATTTTCTTTTCTTAACCTATTTCTGCCCAATTCTTTCTCATACCTCTTGCTATCAGCAAAACAAGTTTGTAGACTGCGCTGTCTGCTGTTATCACCTGCCCTCTTTTCTTCTTATCAACTTTGCCTGTTTATCCTTCTCTGACTCATCTATGATCATTCCGCTGCTTTGCACATATCTTTCCAATTTTTTTTTGCTTGCTAAGTTTTCGTGTACACAGTAACTGTCTGTCTGCTGACGCTTCTTTTTTTCATCTTCTTCTTCTTCTTCTTCTTCTTCTTCTTCTTCTTCTTCTTCTTCTTCTTCTTCTTCTGTTTCTTCTTCTTCTCCTCCTTCATCTTCTTCTCCTTCTTCTATTTTCTTTTTCCTCTCCTCTCTCTTTCTTTCTCAGCTTCCTATTTCTATAACTCTATCCCGGTTGTTGCTGAACATTCTTACATTTGTTATTCTCTATCCGAGTCGGCCAATCTGATTATCTGTACTCTTTGTTTCTCCCATTCTTTTTTTCTATTCTGATTCCCTCTTCATAGCTTCGTGTGTGTTTTTTCTTTCCTTTTTCTTCCTGAAAGATGTTTTCGCCTTTCAAGAACATCATCGTTTTTATTTTACTTAATTTAGTTTGTACGCAAACACGTTTATTACGCCTAGCCTATAGATTTAGAGATTGAATTTAGATATTTATTACCTGCAAAGAGTGAATAAAAGACTTTAAGAACATTCTGTTTTGCCCTCTTTGAAAGCCCAAAAATGTAAAGGTAAAGTGTGCGTCTGTGAGTATGTGTGTTGGATTAGAGGGTGCTCATTCGTACATGTATCATGTTTTTTTTCATAACAAAGATGTGTCTTAAAAATTTAACAATTTTGCTTAGGAAAATAAACTGAAGAGAGCTAAAGCTCGATGTGGATAGGTTGAGAATGAAAAAAATGGTAGTAAGCTCAATCCCATGAAAT
Organism: Elysia marginata; assembly: GCA_019649035.1. NCBI lineage: Eukaryota > Metazoa > Mollusca > Gastropoda > Plakobranchidae > Elysia > Elysia marginata. The sequence continues at coordinate 121,266 of BMAT01011086.1, forward strand.
AATATTTTACTTCCTTACTTCATTTGTGTCTTGAATGGACATTAAAGATTTCTTCTTTTTTTTTTCTAATCTTTTTTTATACATAAGAGGTGGGCTGACTGGCGCAAAAACCTTTCTGTCTAGATGAAAAAAGAAACCTGAACAAAACTTGGCAAAATTTTTTTTGCAATTGGAACATGAAGTCACCGGCTTGTAAAATGATTCAAACAAAAAATCAGAACAACTGGAAACGTAATTTTTAAGGAATAAACAAAACTCTAGCACGGTATACGTTATGGGAAGGAGAATTTTCATACAAATATGATTATTTTTTGAGTTTACACTAATAAAAGAGAGAGTTTGTAGTTTTTTGCTTTTGTGTTTTGTTTTCATACTTCAAGTGGTTTTTGTACATTTTCCGAACCATTACACTTTTTCTTTTCTTATTTTCCCCCCTTATAAAAAAGCAATATTGCTTGTTTTCGTTCAGATTAAATGGCCACCATTTGTCATATAAACTTTGCGTACAAGATAAAAAAAACTAATCTTGTAAAACTCCTTATTTTTTATTCTCTCTCTGTATGTTTTTATCCCATACCAACGAAAAAAGGTCACAGTTCTAAGTGGGCCGCTGAGAACTTTAATTTGCACGTTTCAATAAAAAAAAAACGGAGGAGAGCACGCCTGCGAGGTGAATCGACATACATCTTGTATTACTTGTTCAACATTTGATGAACAACACTGTTTGAGATAACGTCAATACTTGAACACGAACATGTTGATCACGCCGGTTAAAATAAGATATATAAAACAAAACAAAACAAAATAAAATTCCCTGGCGCTGCATCTCGCCAATGACTGTCTGAAATAAAACAAAACAAAAAAAAACAGCACGGAAACATAACGATAACTTTCGTAGGGTAAAATGTGATGCTTATTTTAATATTTTTTTGTGAGTCATGATGTTTTTTGTTTTTGCCGCTGATGACTTGGACTAAAATTACACATAGTTTTTGTTTTCTTAATATTGTTTTTGCTTTTATTATGGTCATGTTTATTCTTAGACCTTATGAGGCAAAACACGAATAAAATGTAAAAAGTATATCTTTTTTTTCTGCAAGCTATAGACAACTATGTATAGCACTACTTTTTTGAAATAGAAAAGCATTAACTAGACAATAGGCCGCAAAATCATCGGCTGAACGGTTAGGAAATCATCAGTTTTGTTATCAAATAGGACAAAAAAAGAAAACCAAACAAAACAAAAACCAATTAGCAAGTTTTGACAACCTCCGGCGATGCCTGTCAAGTCTGTGTGCGGTGCATTAAACAGTTTTGTACATTGCTCCTGGCTGTTTGCGCCCTGCTGTCATGCATTGACGCGAGCTTGTTGCTTTCTGCTATTGTGTATCAAATGAATCTTACTCACTCACTAACACAAACACACACACCTCCAAACACAATGCAAGCTTGAGTGACATAATACAACTAAAAACCCTAAAGCTGGTGATCTCGAATGTTGCTCACAGTTATCATTAATTAATTTTTTGTCGGTATCCATTGGACTTTTTTTACTATTCTAAATTCCTTAGCTATTTATGTTGTATTTTTTTTCATCTTTCGATCTTCTCTCGTCCTTCCTATCTAATCTGTTTCTTCCCTCTTTTTTCATTCATTTTTTTTCATGTTAGTTTCTAGATGTTCCATTGTTCTTTTTGACTGAATGTCTATTTTTCTGTCTGACTGTACGCCGTCACCTCCATTTCTATGCGCCCTTCCACCGAGTTGGTGCTCCTACGTACACCCTGCCTCTGTTGTTTTAGTGGGTTTTTTTCTGTGTCACCCCTTGTTTGCAACACAGTTTCCTGTTGCATATATCTGTCGATGTGGTTTTCCTTTATTTCTCTTTTGTTTTATCTGTATTTTGATGTCGCCAACGCATCGTCATAACTATTATTATCTATCGCAATCTTTGGTCTCCCCTTTTTTCCTGTCATTACCCTTATCCTCTATTATTTCTAGTAGCTAACCGTCATTTTTCGTCTTTCTCTCTGTCTCTGTCCCTCTCTGTCTTTCCCTCTGTCTTTTTCTCTCTCCTCTCTTCGCTTCTGTTTCTATCGTTTTCCAAGTTTCCTTTCTTCTTGTCTTGTTTTTACCCCACCTAACCTCAAGCGAATTAAAAATAAAATTGAAAACCGCTTAGGGTTATATTCAAATGAGAATAACAGGAGCTTTGTCACGCAATGCTACGAACTCTTGACATTAATAACATCAGTTATGGCGGCGTCTGTGTCTAGATTGCGCTCGTCTACTTGCATTGCAATTAGAATTGAGCAGGAGGGATAGAGAGTCATTTAAGCCCCAAGATGTGAACACAGAGGGCGGTAAAGATTTGTGTTCAAATTGTTGAAAAACGCTTATTCAGAGTGTCGTCAAAGCTCTGAAAATTTCATTAGGTTGCTGAAAAAAAAGAAGAAAACATCTTAACGTGTTCAACGAATCTTTAATAACGGATTTGGCACCCCTGGGTATGAACATTCCGTAAGGCGGTAATTTTCACACCCTTGTAAACATGTAAATTACCTGCTTTTGGCAACTATATTTTGACCGGGTTTGCCTTCTGCTGTTTTTTTAATGAATTCTAAATTTCATATTGCTAACATCTTTTGTTTGGGGGTGGAGAATCTACTGTTTTAAAAAGCGAGATGATCCATAAGGTGTATCGAATAGTTTGCACAATTTTTGAGGCAGTGTCGAGTATGAGAGGTTTAAGCTAAACTAAATGTTATATTGCTAACATCTTTTGTCTGGGGATAGAGATACAGGTAAGTACAATGTTCTTTAAAACAAAAATAATCATCTTTGCTTTTTATCGAAGAGACAACACAATCTTAAAGGCAGTCTGTAATACGTAAAGATTAAGCGGAAAGCCATGTATAAAAGCCATTTAAAAAACAGAGACTCATAGATCTTATAACAAATCCTTTTAATGAACCGCCCAAAAAAACATTATTAATATGAAGGAGATTTTTTTAACCTATTTTATTATTAGGAAATTAAATAATATTATAACATTATCTTGTATCTTTAGAAAAGGCATTTTCTTTCTAAAAGTTTTTTAAAACTTGAAAGCTCAAAAAAGGCATAAGGAAAGATATAGCCGCCTTTTCATGATCTGATGTTTACATAATTGATCATTTTAGATGTTGACTGATTTTCCTACAAATACAGATGCCACATTTTCGTATGACCTGCGTGCTTTCTTTTATGAGTAAACTCTCAACTTTTTACAAACCGTCGCTTGAACAGAATGTAATATTATCAAGCGTCGCGGTTAGAGAAAAAAAAGAAAACGACCTTGTATAGGTAACTTTAACAGCTGGTTTGACGATGGCATGTTGTTGCGATTATCGTGCGTCCTTCGTTTCTGAAGGTTACTGATCACGCGGTTGAAATGTTGTTGTTTTTTTTCTCCTTAGGGCAGTTCAGTTAGAGTCCTTTTTTATCAAAGACAGTTCAGTTTGTTAAACACAGGCTCTCTCTCTGTTTTGGTGGGTTATGAAAAAAACAAGCCATTTTAATACAATTGGGAGAAAAGGCAAAAACTGAGGATTTTCTCTTCTTTGTCTTTGTATGTATAGTAAATCTCACAGTTCATCTTTAATAGTAGTTCATCTATGAAAAATACAACTCTGACTGGCACTTATTATAAATGAAAGTTCTTCCCATGTAAATAATCATAGTTTTCAAAATTATTATAACGCGTTACGTCATGATCCTTTAGTTAAAGGGTTTTTCTCATAACGTTCAAAATTGCCTTTTCCCGTAAACTAGTTTAGTTATAAGAGTGTTATTAAAGACTGTAGGGTTGCATAAGATTCAGAAATTTTTTTGTTTCGTATTGCTTAAATTATAAGTGTTCTCAGAATTACTTAACCTACATCAAAAATGTTCAACCCTCCACAACTTCTCGACCAACCCCACTATTTAAAATATTTTTTAAAATAAACCACCAAAACTGGTCTATCTTACACATGGCTGTAAACAAAGCAAGCAATATCAGTAGCTTGTTGTAATGTCTTATCTAATGCCAATGCTTTTTACATCAACCACACTCATCGCCTAAACACCGCTAAAAAAGGTTGTCTAAAGCCACTAGGCAACAGATACTAGTGGTCAAATTTGAACTCTTATCATCGGGATATCTGGAAATTTGGCTCATCTTTGCTCTCTCTTCTCTGGTTATGTATTAACGCCATTTCCCTTACATCCACACTCACAGCCTAAACCCCGCTAAAAGAAGGTGGTCTGAAGCCATTGCGCGACAGGTTAACTAGATCTAGCTTTAAAAAATGAATTCTTGTTATCAAATCATCATTCTATAGTTTAGGCCTATCTTTGTCCTCTTCTCTCCTGTTTTGTGCGTTTCGCCATTGTTGTGTTCCTTATACCCACGCACCTAACGTCATCACCGCTAAACTAATAATAGCGTCTAAAAACCAATGCTTACTAGGTGTCCAATCTAAAACCAGGGCATCATCTATGGTGTTATCATGCAACAAATTATCGACCTCACCTGGTGGTGCCAAAAATGATTACGCCATTTGTTGCTTCTAAATACCGCGATAAACTACTAGCTCGACAACACGCCGAGGTCGGTGTGGCATTCAGAAGGTTTCCCCGAAGATATTTACCTTCTGTGGCCAAGATGTTAGGGATGTTTACTAAACAGCCTGTCCCAACCTCATTCAGCGAACCCAAAACATTTTTGAGAGATGGATTCCACGGCTTTTCGCGTGCACTGTGCGCTTGGTGGGATCTATTGGTTTAGACAACAGTTTAGGGCTGTATCAACATTCCTCCTTTGTCGTGAGTTAGTTGCGATTTTGCTGAGGTTGCAGGTAGGTGTGTTAATGTTGCGCAACCCAACTGTAATGCGAACGAGTCGCTGTTGATTTTACAGAAGCAATGGAAATGGTGCATGCAAGTAAACCTTAGAGTTATGATGATTAATGAAGGCGCGTAACGAATATACAGGACAAACCCTTGGCATAGTGGCTTTACCTTCAAGTCCTATCGATATCGCTAAATTTTAAAATGACAAACTATCATAAATATCATTTCAACCCTCCTACAGAGAACACCCGTAAGGGTCTTGAAATAACTTTACATCATACTTGTATACATGAACAGCCATCCCCTGTTACGTTCGGTCGTGTTTCGACCATACTACCTTACTTTTTTGTAGTTCCAATTTAATTTTGAATAGCTGATTGTTAAACTAATAAATATACAACTATAACTCGAAGCTTGTTTATATGAGAAAAAAAATGATAACGAATGCTGAAGAGAAATCAACATTTTACAAAGACAAAAACATAGCCATAACGTGCTCAGCCGGGATTTTTGTTAGTAGGCTAGTGATACAGCACCTTCAAACTTTCTGGTCGGTAATAAATGCCTGCCTATCTAATTTTAAAGATTATACAAATGGAAAGTTCAATGTAATGTAAAAATGGCGGAATGTTACGTTGAAATAGCGCATGACTGAATATTCGGACATTATAGTAGCCTATAATACTGAGAACCAGATCTAGGTATTGTTTTAACGCCAACTGAGGCGCCGCAATCGTCAATCCTAAATGAATACGCCTTACCATCTATAAGCGAGCTTACAACGATGAAGTGCTGGAGAGCCATAGTATACCCGACCTTTCCATCAGTAGACTTTCAACATTAAGAGCAAGCGTTAGAATATTGATTTTAACTTTTACCTGTTTACATACACCGCTGACCCTTATTTACCCTCTCTGTTCAATCGGTTTTCAAAGGCATTTCGCCCAATCCAAAGTGATTTAGGAAGCAGCTTTTGTTGTCGGTTCATTGTTTGTGTTGGCAGGCTAGTTAAGATTTTTAACCATGATGCTTTTAGTACGCGGTGTGCTGCAACAGTCGAAACGGAACGTTGCAACGTGTGTGGGTGTAAACCTACTAGGTCGATGTTAAGAAATATAACAAAAATTTTTTTCCTTACTTTTGTTTTTCAATTTACATTTAACTTCACAGGTGAATGTCCCTGTTTCAGTATTAAGTAACATGGTCTGAAAATAAATCTTATATGAGAAAAATGAGGATCACTCGTGAAGCATAGTTTTTAAACATTTCCATGCTGGCTGATTTTGAGGATTTTGGGTCTAAATTGCATTATTCACTTAATAAAAACTTGCAAAAGTGATTCTTTGTTTTGTTTTTAGGTCATATTAGCACACTAAGCTTTTGCTCGGGACTTTTTTCTACTAAGGGTCACCCAACTTGAGAAACCGGCCTTAAATGCTGTAACAGTTGATTTTCACTATTATTCCCGTAAACTTTGCAGGCAAAAAAATCTTGGCACGGTAATAAAGCTGGAAATTATGGGGGAAAGACTTGTGCGAGTGGGAAATCTTTGAGCAATAGAACTTAGAGCAGCTAAACTTTTTGAACGACAAAAATTTTTAGAAGCTAAATTTTTTATATTACTGTAATTTAAAAAATGTAAAAAAAAATTACGACTAATGAACCTTTGTTCCCTAAAAGTTGTATACTACAAGAATTATGGCAAAGGAATCTGAACGATCAGAAGGGAATTATTAGCCCTCTAAATTCAACAGTACTTAAGTATTCATAAAACACAAAAGCAACTTTTAGGTATGGTTTTAACTCAGACTTACATCTGGGAGGAAATGACTATTTTGCACACACACACAACTATATAGGTTGGATTTATTCATAAGACCTATCCGAGACAGTATGATTATGGATGAAGAGTAATCATCTAATAGCTATAAATACGCATGACGGTTCTGGATGATTTGATATTAAGCCCATCTCGGATACGATCGCCCACGACTTATCGGCTTGACCTATAATATTTCTATGCACAGAAAAATGTCTAGACGGAGTGGGGCGAAGACTCGAGGAGTCAAGGCGTTGAGACAAGTGTAAAGCAAATACTATCTACATATATATGATAGATGTAAATCTAAACTCTGGTCATACTGACATTGCTTTAAGCTGACACTATTATGCTATAGATGTTATCATCATCATCATCATCATCATCATCATCATCATCATCATCGTCATCATCACCATGGTCATCATCATTGTCGTCGTCGTCGCCGTCGTCGAAGTCACCAATGTATTTTAATGTTACGATGTATACCCTTAGTATTACTATAATCGCATTTTTATAGGTAAAGGCGTCATGAAAACGTTCTTAAATTTTCCTTCTTGTAAAAGCAGAAATTGTATTTTAGAGCCGTAAACAATATATCACAAAAATTGAATTCCACCGCTGTATGGGCTTTTTAAATACTTGCTTTTTTTCTAAACATCAGAGCAAACGCCTCTCACAAACCTTGACCGTAACTTCGGCTTCTGCAATAAAGGGATGATTTTTGGATAAAGTACACAATATGTCATTAAGAACTCTTAAAACATGTACGTATCCCTTTTACCCGACTACCATTCCGATAAGTAATCCCACACAATAATTAACAATAAATTAAATATGCAATGTAATTTTTCAAATGTTAACACTTCTCTAGCGTTTACCTTGTTCCAAATGATCAGCTTTTCATAAAAAGTTAATTTAAAAAACTATAGTGATGAAAAATAAAACAAAAAACAATCCGGTTCGCCAGGTCAACGTTTAGTCCTTGAGATTGGTTGTTTATACAGATTAATTCGCAGATGAGTACTCGGCTGTAGGCAGTGAAAAATCGTGATTGTAATATGATAGAGAGATGCGCTGTAGCTGCTGGTCCTCTCTAAGTTCAGAAGGTGAAATTGTATAGCAATGGACTTTCTAGGAACCCATGTAAAGTGCATAGTGCGTTTTAGTGGACTTGGCGCTATATACAAACGTTCTTTAATTTTGCTTTTTTTTCCACATTTGAAACGATATTTTAGACAAGCATGATACATTACCATTACGTCAAGACCCCCGCGTGCAAAATTATCGCATGCAAGTTGCCAGTGTTTAATTTAATTGTCTTTGCAAATAATAAGAAATGCATTCCTCAACCTACATAACTGAATCCTGTTTTCTATATCCATTTTATAATTATAAAGCTTTTCATTTGCTTGCAATAAAACACAATATATACCAGACAAAACATTAGCATTACAGTTCTAAATTCTTGTCCATACCACCTCCCTTTTCGCAATAAAACCTAAAAGATAAAATAGCATTGCTAACAGGTACATAGCAAGGACGATTTTGATACGAAAAATGTATAAGGCTAATGCCAGAATATCATTGACCATTTTGCGACAGTGGTTTAATATGAGTTGCGAGAGAAGTATACCGTTCTTTTTAAGTGACCCATTCCATGCACTATTTATTCAAATTGAAAACTCCCTAAGACAATGTTAAATTCATCATATGTGAGACAGACGGGTCTCATGGATCGTTATATGTTAGCGCTATGTTGTCTTTTAACTACTTCAGCGGTTAACCATTATACATTATGCAGCCAATTTGGCTTTTAGATGTAGAACTAGTTCATAAATAAACAAGTTTTTTTTAAAAATCTATTTTGGTAACTTTCATCCATGAAAAAATATATTGTCAGTAAATTTCTACTCTATAATGAATTAGGATTACAAATGAAATAGATGTCAGTATCACTTTTTTCGCTGTTTTCGGCTTGCTGTGATAACTTTGGTCTCAGCCATAGAAATAGAACTGAACAAGGCTTTGTTTTCATAATCATGTTATATTATAGATTATATACGTGAACTTAATACTCCCCTTGTTTTTCAACATAACGATCTTCTTTCAGAATATTGATTTCCGCCTCAGCATATTTACATGAACTTCTGAGTGGCTTTATTTGTCCTTCCTGCCTAATCTATTTTCAAGGCTGTTTCCTCTGAAATCTTGTTAGAAGCAGCTTTTTCGCCCATTGTTTTAAATAAGAGCCTTGTAGAGTTAAGTCTCGTTGAGCTAACCTTTAACCAAAAAAATACGATTTATTGGCAAG
>BMAT01011086.1:145218-160063 GCA_019649035.1 Elysia marginata
ACCTTTGAAGTGGAATTGGGCTTGAAAAAATATCCTTCAATCAATTCCTTGGTAGTAAAAAAAAAACAGGTTTGAGCTCTTGGATAGAGTAAAATATGTTTTCAGCCCTAGATCTTTCACCGTTCCTACATTTAACAACGAGCTGAGCATACCTCTTTTTACTTTTGGCAACATCTTGATACTCTAAGAAATTGCACAAAGGGACCAAATCCCCAAAGTTTACTGTATTATGTTGGAGAATAGAAGTTTACTCTATATTTACCACAAAAAATAGAGTAGAGCGCAAATTATCGTTCCTGTTGGTAAACTCCCTCTGTGGAGTAAATTGCTAGCTTTCAGAACCATAACTTTGTTCTCTATTATAAATCCCCATAAACAATCGGGAAAATTAAAATAAAAACAAAAAAAACATGTTTGTGAAGAGATTCGAGCCATCGTTTGCAATAGCCCCGGCGTAAAGTTTTAAACATATTTCTACCCAAAACAATCATATTTATTGCACCAAGAGAGAAGTAAAACAACAATATGTGGGTACTTCTTTAATCTAAATAAATGTGCCAAACATCTGGAACATCACTGTTAATACTGGATTGAAGAGCAGTCTTCAAAAACTGAGTATGTGCAATTTTGTTAGAATCAGGGTTACCTCTCTTACATGATTCGTCTTTTGTTGGTTTTCCCGAAACCTTGAAAAGTGCAGACACTAAGCTTTCTAAAAAAAAACAGAAAAAAAACGACAGGCATGTCAAACACTTGTTTTTGCAAAGCTAGTTAAAGTGCATATCAAAACAAATGTTTTTGAGACATACTTTTTATGACCTATTTTTAAAAAAGCTCTATTATAGTGCTTTGAATGGTAACACATTTAAAAAGGTAACGTACATTACTGATTATTACTAAACTCCGGCACAAGTTAATATTCACTATTTCTACTATTTAAAGAGAACTCATGTTAATTTATAAGATCAAAGAACAAATTAAATTTTAGAAAAAAAAATCATAAGCAAAAATATTATCGCGACGAAGTTTTATAAATCAAAGCAACAACAGCAGTGACACTAATAATGATAACGATAGTAACAACACCAATAATTATAATAATAATTATAATAATAATAAAAATAAAAATAATAGTAATAATAATAATATAACGACGACAACAACATCAACAACAAAAATAATAATAAAAGTAATAGTAGTAGTAGTAGTAGTAGTAGTAGTAGTAGTAGTAGTAGTAGTAGTAGTAGTAGTAGTAGTAGTAACCGTAGTTATAAAAATAACAAAACTGATAGTAAAAACTATGATTTAAAAATGATAACGAATAAACGTAGTGATTCTAAAGATGCGTTTCTCCCTCTATCCTGGACAGGCTCAAAAAATACTTATTCTCCTATACATCCGAGGGAAAGAAAGGTTTTATGAGGACGCGTTGCCTAATTCATCTTTCCTGCCTCAAACATCGCTGATCACGCTCACGATGTGAAACCTACGAGAAAGCTGCTCTTTAACCTAATACCCTCTCGAAATATTTGCACTCTATGTGTACATTTCATTACTTGGCAAATTATGTGGGTTTTTTTCTGTTTGTTTGTAACTCTAGCTTATGCCATGCTGGTTGCTTGCATGCCTTCCTATCGCGCCAAGTTTTCGGTTCCTGTCAATTGATTTTTTGAGGGTTTAGAAATCTTAGCGCGCTAACGTTTAGGTATTTTGTTTAATAACCCAATTACCTACACCCGAGTTGAGAAGGTGATCAGGTTTGGCTGTAATTAGTTAGTAGGCGTGCTCTCATTAAAAAGAGATATGATTACTTTAACCGTGTTAGTGCTAATGGGGTGTGTTTTACACGTGTTTGCAAAGAGTATTTTTTCCTTTAGAAAGAGAAACTGAGAAGTTTTAACACCAGTTGACCCCAGGTAAAGATACTTAGGGCCTATTGGCAGTTGGTGTTAAGTTCAAATTTTTATACTGGAATGTGCGTAGTTTTTTAAGTAAGCTAAGCAAGTATAATCGGACTCCTTATGGAAGATTAGATCATTTTCAATATTTTTAAATGAAAGAAAAATACGCACCGATGTATTCAAAATATTTTTCGTAGTTAGCGCGGCACACTATGTTTTCTTCTCTTGTTTGTCCCACGTCCTAATCTTTTATTTTCTAGCTTATTCATTTCAACGTAATAAATTTAGTTAATAAGCCGACAAATGAGGGTAAATGGCGAAAAGGACTTTTTCTAATCTAGCGATATGAGAGGGTATTTTTACTGCTGCGATTTTGGTAAAAAGTCATCACCATCATCATCATCATCATCATCATCATCATCAGCAGCAGCAGCAGCAGCAGCAGCAGCAGCAGTAGCAGCAACCGCAGCAGCAGCAATAAGTGCCGTAGAGTGAAGCGTTGGCGATCAAGTCCTACCACATTTTTTGACCATTCGTTGTTCTCACGGTCTTCCTCACCCTCCCTTTCTTCATCATTCTGTCTATCTATCGGTTTCTTCCGTTGTCTATCCATAATACGTTTTCCGTTGAGTATTCATGTCGTCAATGGATTATTAAGGTTGCCTTTCTCATCAAAAAATATCGAGAGAAAAAATATCAGGTGTTTGCTAATATTGTTTGTAATTGACCTTCTTTGTCGGTGTTTCATTCAAGACTGTTTCACTTGATTTCCTTGCCGTCAATGATATTCGGAGCATTCTTTTCAAGAACCGTTATTTCTATTGCCTCGAATGTTTTCTGTTATGGTTTTGAGATTTCCCGCGCATTTCAACCAAAACAAGCCGGCTCTGTGGCGTAGCGGTAAGACACTCGCTCAGAGATTGGGAGTTGCGTGGTTCGATCCCCTGCCGAGTCAAACTAAGGACCTTATAATTAGTACTAGCAGCTGATCAGCCTAGTGTCTGGCATTATGGATTTAGTGCTAAGTCTGGTCGGCCCGGTATCAGGATAACGTGACTGGGTGTGTTGTATGCAAGCACTCCTTACATCACAGTGTGGCAGCACGCTTTCAATTGTCCCCAGCGCCGTCTCTGATTTAACCTTGTAGTTGAAAAGAGAGACTAAGATTCAAACAACCAACCAACCAATCAAAAAAAGTCCTTGATAAGGTTCTAAGCAGCACTGTAGCAGAAAATGCCATAGCGGAAAAAAATCCTAAATATATTTCAGTCCATGAAGTTCTGTAAATCACGTTCGTTATTGTTTTCCGGTTAACATCCTAAATCATTATAATTTTTAATAGCCGCTTTGCATCCGGCGCTTCCTTTTCTTTCTCATTTCTTTTTTTTTCGTCTCTACCCGTAATGGAAGTCTTTTTGGTTCCGAGGAGAACTCGAAGCCATTTACGTAATAAATCGTTGAAATATACATCAGCTGCTTTGTTATATAAAGAACTACTTAGTATGAGAAACTCGTTTACGTTTTTATTTACGTTTTTTCTTTATGCATTACAGTCACGTTTCCCACTCGTATGAATATTTAGAAACCTAGAACATCAAACAGCCGCTATAACGACTTCTGAAAAAACAAGCACTTTTTTTCCTTTCAGAAATAAGCAAGAATTATTGTAGTGGTTGAATGGTAATGTAGAGGCTTACCCCAAAATCTAGAGTAGAATATTCATGAAACTTTATTTCAGATGTATCTTGTGGACCTCAAAATATATACTTCGTTTTGGAAAACTCATTTTTTCATGGTTTCTTTATTAACAAAACAACAACAACAAAAACCAAAAAAGAAAATCATTCTATTGAGGTTAAAGTTTGTTGTCTGGGAAGAAGAAAAAAATAGAAAGCCCAATCGTTACTTTTTTATATCGGTCAATGGCTTTGCCAGTTTTTGATTACTTTTTGAATGAGTCGAGCAGATCTATAGCGCAGGGGGGGGGGGNNGGAGGAGAGCAGTGTTTTTTTTCTGTCTTCCAAACTACTACAAGGTTTTGCTACCTGGGGAAACACCTAGAGGAAAATACAAAAAAGACATGGTCTTTGCTTTTTATGATGATGTCTAACTGTGTCATTTATCGCATGAAGGCAGTAGCAAGCTCATCTCGAAGACGTGTAATGGGTATAAGAGGTAATATAAGTGTGTAGTTAGTGGTGAAACAGGTAGTAAAAATCGGTTTTCTGGATATAGATAGAAAATATTTGTCCAAGAATATCGAGAGGAAAGAGGAGAGGGGGGGGGTGTGTGAAAGATGAAGCAATATAGCTAGAATTACAAAAAGAGAGAGAGACACGCACACATACCGAGAGAGAGAGGGGGGGATAGAGAGAGGTATATATAGAGAGGGGGTGGAGAGACCGACAGACAGGCAGACAGGTCGACAGACAGATAGACAGACAGACCCGACAGACAAAGATGGTAACGACTAAAGACTGCCATAGAGACCAATGCAATGATAATAAGGGTTTTTCAGCACCAGTTATGTCGCCTCTAGCAACCTCTCTTCTTTGTATAACTGGTATCTTATTTACTGTTCTGCGTTTGACTTTATTCATTTTTGTAGAAATGAATGTATAAATACAAGAAACCTATGTTTAGAAAAAATTTAAACTTGAATGAAATATAACTTAATTAAGCTGTTCACCTCATGCATTTTGCATTTAAATTTCTTTAAATGTTTAATAAATTCTAATAGCCGAAAATTTAGATTACTTACATTGAGGGAGAATCTACCCAATGGAGGGAAAATTTATGTTGTTTTAAACATTTTGGTGTTTTCTTTAGGTGCTATATATGCGCCTTGAGCATACTTGGTGAGTAGTTTAAAAAGTTTTAGACCATTTCTGAACACCTTTTCAAGTCAATATGTAAAAATTTGACCTCCCAATGCAAGCTTTGTAGTGATAAAGTGGGGATATTACAATATTTATCTGTTGTTGTCTTTCTCTCAAGATCGCCATTTTTGGCTGTGATTGTGATTGCACTAAGATCAAGAGTGGCTGTTCGAGATAACTTTGTCTAATAAAGTTTGGTGTGTGCATTCCTTCTCTTTCTTTGGGAGGCGGGGAGGAATAATAAAAGGACCCAAAACAAGTTAAACAAGAAAAGGAACATCTTACCTAAACTTGCTAAATTTCGCCATTGTTTATTTAAAGAATTCTTTTAAAAATTCTAATGCTGCTTTAAAAATCATTATACGAGTCTCTAAGAAAAAGTTTTTTTTTCTATAAAAAACTAGTCGTTAAAGAAAGCTTTACAATATAAACAAAAAAAATAAAAAAGGACATTCAATAGGTGTAAAAAATTGCCCACAATTCTTAGAGTCAAACCGCGAAAAAACCATCAATCAATATGAAGATGACAAGAGCCCAAGTGCATCTAAAATCTGCTGAGTTTTTCATAAAATGAACTTAAAACACATTCTAAAACAGAAAATTACTAAATATTTTGGATAACAACAATGAACAATAAATTTGCTTCTTTGGATAGCCTTTCTCAAAAAAAGACACATTGGAAATTTCATTATAGTTATCGTATAAAAAAGTTCATTGGAAAATTTAAACATGAAAATGTCATGGTTTGGGCAATTATTCCCATATGATGAACACAAGTAAAGTTTCAGATGTCAGAGAAGTAAATGCCTAACAATGTCTATTTTTTATTCCTTGGAAACCACTATTTGGAAAGAGATAAAAATAAAAAGAATTAAAAAAACCTAATTGTTACTGAAAAGGGAATGTCCACTATCTTTTTAAAAACATTTTTAAAAGCCATTGAAATTGACGAGACTTATATTGAAGATGCATATTTTCTTGAACATTTTTTTAGTTTTAGATGTTGAGTTTATTGTGAAGTAAAGAAATGTATCTTCAAAAATTTATAAAATAAATATCAAGGTCTAGATAACCACATTTAGCCTATTTTGTGGGTGGCAACTCTCAAAGAGAGAAAGAGATAGAAAGAGAGAGAGAGAGAGAGAGAGAGAAAGAGAGAGAGAGAAAGAGAGAGAGAGAAAGGGGAGGGGGCTGCTTTTTTGTTCTAACCTCATGCCTTAAGTTCGTAGCTGATCTTTTGTAGGTTTAGATAAACTGAAACAAAAGTTGTTTTTTTACAGCATGATGGTGTGGAAGGTAGAAAGAGGCACTGGCCGTTTCAAGTCTTAAAAGATTTAGGCACTTGACAAAATAATACTGCGTTACCATACCTAATTAGCCTTATTAGCACTTCGAGGTTTTACCAATATTATGTTCATAAAGGGAAAATATTTAAGATCGTGTAAGATTGCTAGAAGCAGCTGGAACGCAGAGGAGGAGAAAAGGAGAGTTTTAGTCCTCTTCATACATTTATTTATAATTAGAGTGACTGAAATTCTTTTTTTTCAATTTACTCCATAAAATCATTTTAATGTAATGATCAAAATTATTTTGACAACTAGGGAACTGAAATTAAATAATGTGTAAAACCAACACTTTTCACTGTTTTAGAAAGAACTTTTTTTAAATATCTTTTTTTTTTTGTTAAAGAGCAAGACAGAGTATATAATGTTTATTACTTTCCTCAACCTTAGCTATTTGAATTAAAGCAGAGCTTTTTTTCTATTGCCGCTTTAATCTACGCTATGTTAGCAATGACATGCACACTTCGAATCGTTTAAAAAAGTCTTTATAACAAAACTAATTATGATAAGCCCTACTTACTTAATACGATTGACCGAATTTGTAGTACATTAATGAAATACAAAACCTACCACTCCCAGGCCTTGAGTAAGCAGGATTTAGTTTTCTCCCCTTGTTTTGACCATTATTTAAGATCATGCATATTTAAAACTAATCATATACACAACTTTAAAAAAAAAAGAACTGTCAACGCCAAACGTTTGTAAAACTTTTCTTTGTAGGACATCAAAAAGCAAGCCCAGCAATATTGAAAAAAAAAAAACCTAGTCTACATACAAAAACTAACACCACATGTGGCAATTTCTGAAGATTTAGGAGCCAGTAAGTCAGTGTTAGTGGGCGTAAATAAAGTTTGTGTCTTCAGCTTCTCTCCATAGATACTGATGAAATATTCACCTAATTCGCCAGATAAGACCTACCAAACAAGCTACGCTCAAAGAACTGAAGTTTTAAAACCGCAAAATAATCTGGCTTGTCTGGTAATTATTTGGCTTTTTTTTTTTTTTTTTTNNNTTTTTTTTTACTATTATGTTACCAGCGTGCGGTTGCTCTTTTCTCTTTACGAGGATGGTTTTTTGTGTTATTTATTAGTCGTTGGAAATGATCTTTGGATTTTTTTTCTGTTCTCTTCATTTCTTCTTCTCTTTTTTTCGAGAGAGGGGGGAAGGTTAATATTTTCTTTGTTGTGGGCGGAATAGCCACACTTTTTTCGCTTCATGTTTTTCTTTTTGGTTATTTCCTTGTTTTTTAGTAACTTATATCTGTTTTATTTCTCAATTCCATTTGCCCACTTTCTAATCCATACTTTTTTTTTTAATTCGCCTTCTCTCTTTTTCTTTAAAATGTTCGTAGAAACTCTACTTATTTCGACTTGTTGCAAGACAATAACGTAAGAGTTGAATATTTAAAATTTCAACGGTACAGTTCTATCTTAAAAAAAGAAGCACATAAGGTTGTTTGAAACTTGCCATGGAAACCACACTATTAACATAGAAGCCAAGGCTTAACCTAAAACTGGTCCCGCACTGTAACGCCGCGGTTGAAAAACCGAAAGGTTCGCGAATTTACTAAGGCTCTGTACCAGTAAGACACTCGCTTAGAGATCAGGAGGTGCGTGGTTCGATCATCGTCCGAGTCAAACCAAGGCCTTTAAAGTTGGTATTAGCAGCTGATTCGCCTAAAGTCTGGTCGGCACCGTGTCAGAATAATGTGACTGGGTGTAGTGTACGAAAGCCCTCCCTACATCACAGTGTTGCAGCACGCTTTTAACTGTCCCCAGCGCCGTCTCTGACACAAGCTCTAAGTTTACTGTGACGTTAAAAAAATGAATGAATCAATCAGTCAATCATGAATTTACTACCTATCACGTTGATGATATCCATAATTGATGATCACGTTGAGAAGCAAATTAGTTGCTTAAAACGACAACAAGACGGTTTGATTGTGAAAGGTTTTTTTTAATGTAGCAGATCTATAGAGAATATTTACTTAAGGCCTCTTCATTAGGAGTATGACACTTCGTCAGTTTTTCCCCCAATGAAATTTAATGGAACTGAGAAAAAAGCGCTGTCAAAAATAAACCCAATGCAGTGATTTATTACAACTGTTGTAATTCTTTACTACCGTCAAAACAATACATTTTGTCAAAACTGATAAATAGTACTTAGGTAGTTTCAAACTTATATACAAAGTATCAAAATATGAACGAGTAAATAATAATGACAAAACGATAGGTAAAAACAAGACTGAAAACTGGAAATGTTAACAAGAATGTTAGCCAATTCTGTAGAAAGTTTGACGGCAGTGGAAAGACATCGGCGTTTGAATGTGAAGACATTTTTTTGTATTATGCATTAAAGCGCACCTTTTTTATATTCTAACATTGTTTTTCACACAATCGGTTACATATTGTCTTACATGCCCGGTTTCTTTCGATTTTCTATGTCTTTTGCTTTCTCCCTCTCTCTCTCTCTCTCTCTCTCTTTCTAAAATATATTCTCTACAATCCCTAAACTAGTACTGGTATGTGTGATTTGGCCTACTGCTATCGCTACTTGAAGTCTGTACTATTTTGTTTCGCTACTTTATTTTTATATCTTGCTATTTTTTTTTTAAATTTCCCCTTGTAGCGGAAACAACCCCCGAACATGTAGCCTGGGTTGACGGAACGTGTGACGTGTGTTTCCTTTCAAGAAAGCTTAGTTTCCAAACAAGTCAGGGTTTTCAGACCTGAGCTCCCGAATAGTACCCATCATTGCATTTCCGGCAGTTAATCTCTCGGGAAACGATCAATAAACAAACAAAACAGCAGAAACTAGCGAGCTGGATGGATAAGAGAGAGAGAGACAGAGAGAGAGAGATACAGAGAGAGAGAGAGAGAGAGAGAGAGAGAGAGAGAGAGAGAGAGAGAGAGAAAAGCTTGTTAGAGTCTTAACCTCCCTGAAGTTGTCATCTCAAATGTCGAGAGAATTTTTCTAAAGTCTGCTTCTTCTTCATCTTCCATAACCATGGAGTGAATGATAGCTGGCCAAGCCTGTTCTCTGCCGGTTCCGCTTAAACGATGTCGCTTGTCAACTTGTTTTTTATCACTGATCTCAAACAATCATAAAAACAATACTATTTTGCGATAGCAGTGGGGATAGGGGTAAGGTGTGTGTGTGTGGGGGGGGCGGGTTGGGGGAGGGAGAATGGGTTAAGTTTGAGTGAATTCTTCTCCACCAATCATATTAGCATGGAGTTGGAATGAACTTGGTAACATGTAGTTTTAGCCCTGCCCTTGTAACACTAACTTGAAAACTATAGGCCGAAATAGAAAATGAATCAATTTGTTTACAAACATGTACCAGTTTAAAATAGCTGATGGTTGATTTTCCATTCTCTTCTTGTGCGTTTATGAAAGAAATTGTGTAGGATTTGTTATCTATTGTTGGTAAACTTGTAATTTCACGACGCAACATTTAAAGAGTTCTGTATACAATTTCACCGCTATTAGTGATAAACGGACCAACAGGTTTTACCTATCAGTATCATAAAACTGTATTTCAATGAGTGATCGCATTTTTGTATCCATGTGTTAGGAAATAAAAAGAAAATGTCAACGAAGTGGAACAAGTGAGACGAGTCGGCATAAAAGACAAATGCATTATAACATAGGTAAATTTAGGTGGATAATCATTTTGCAATGAGGCATTGGTGAATACAAGATGGAAAGATAAAAATGGATGGAAAGACATGAAAGGGGATGGAGATTGAAAGATAGGCAGGCAGGCAGTCAGGTTGAAATAGAGCGATAGAGAAGGGAAGCAAGAAAACTGAAGCCATTGATCAGGAGCTGAAGAAAGTAGTTAGAAAGAAGAAAGATTGAAAAGGGGAGCAAAGTTGCAAATGTACAAGAGAAACTATAGTAAGCATAGGGCAGCAGGGTAGAAAAAAGATGGGATGGTAGTGCAAAGCTGTGGAGTAGAATATAAAGAAAAAGCAGTGTCTATGCATCGAATAGAATCAAGCAGGCATACAGCAAGACAAATAAAAAATATTAGTCTCGAATTAGATTATCTATATCCAAAAAGCCAAAATGCTTAATGATCTAGCAAGATAAGCCTAAAAGTGTGCTAATGAAGTCTATGGCGTACTTTTATTGTCTAGGTCTATAAAACGAGGCGTGTCTTTATAAGGTTTATATTTTCTTGCCCATTGAAAATTTAAGCATAAGTTAAAATCTTTAAATAACTCTTAAGGTTAAGGGGATTTTTTAGGGAAACTTTTCAAAAGGTAAAAACATAATTTAACGAACATTCTGTTCATAGGACGATTATTTAAAAAAAAAGAAAAACAACTATTTTCAGGCTTTTGTGATGTCCAAAGTCCTTAGCAATAAGCCATGTTGCTAGAGCAAATACTTTTTTTTATTTTTCAAATTATTTTATTGTGCATGTCTAAAGAGAATGAAATACCTGCACCACTCAGCAATATTAGTATATTTGTATATTTCTATGTCTACCTTTCTTTTTGTCTTCCTCTCCTGCAGTCTCTTTGAGTAGCTTCTTTTTCATTCTCCACCCACCGAATGTTTTCTTTATTTCAATGGTCTCTTTCTTTATGTCTCTCTAGCATTTTTTAGCCCCACCTAAAAATCTATTTCAATATTATCTACCGTTTTGTTTACGATGGCATCCTTTACAGTTATTAGAATTTTTTGAATACCTAAAAAAGATGTGTAGTGTTTTGTTTAACTCTTTATTTGGTCGTGCTTGTTCTTTTGTCCAGTCTTAAGACCTCCGCTTGCTTTTATAGATGTAAACAAAGGATTAGATAATTGGAACCCTTTCTCCTTCGGTTTATATTACCTTTTAAATAAAGGATTTCTCTGAGGAACCATTGTATGTATTCTTCTTTATTCTAATCCTCTATAAGATAGCTAGTATTGCCTTTACATCGCTCCAAAATATTGTTATAAATACCCAAATCTTTTTTTTTTTGGTTTCTTTAATTTAGTTATGCTTCTGTCTCCTCTTCAATCTGTTTTATTGGTTTTCCTTGCTTTTCTTTTCTGCTGTTTTTTAGTTTCAATTTGTTTTTTTTAACTCCACATTAAGGACTCTCATTGTATTTTTACAAGGGGTAAGGCTTTACTGTATATTAAGTTTGTTTTAGATGTTTGAAAATTCACTTCATCTTAATTTCTTTGACACTGTTTATTATGTCAAGTCTTTGTTTTCTTCTCTTTACTACCAGATACCAGATGTAAAAAGAA
This sequence comes from Elysia marginata, assembly GCA_019649035.1. NCBI lineage: Eukaryota > Metazoa > Mollusca > Gastropoda > Plakobranchidae > Elysia > Elysia marginata. The sequence goes on from BMAT01011086.1 coordinate 156,594, forward strand.
ACTATGGTTGTCTCAAAGAAATAATGCCTTTATGATATCTGGCTTCATGGCATCGAAACGGACTTGTTGCAACCAGATGTTTCTTCAAATGCGAAAATATTAAGAGAGTCAAGAAAGTTAGTTCAATCCAATCAACATCAAGTGTAAAAACATTGTTATCACACGATTTTGACACTACTTTTGACATTGGCCAACTTTGAAGATGTTTCTTTTTACTAAGCTATAAAGACGACGGTTGTGAAAACAGGTTGCAATAAACAAACACAATGGCTCTCTACAACGTGCCTACCACCGCCACTACAACTGTCATGGCCTTGTCGAAAATCAATGAGTCTTCGATGGCCTCTTTAAACACTACAAGTAAACTAAACCTAGAACTCATGAGAGGGGACCCTTGTATGAACGTTGAGTATATCCCTGGTATAGTCAGTAACGAAACGAGCAGAGGACTCAATGAGTTTTACCATAAATATGGCTCTGTGCACGGCTATATCGCCATTGCCGTGTGCTGTTTCGGCATTCTATCCAACACGGCTAACATCATCGTTTTGACGCGGAAGAACATGGCATCTAGTAGCAATACGATATTGATGTGGCTGGCCGTGTCCGACCTTCTCACCATGCTCAGTTATTTGCCCTTTGCATACCATTTCTTCATCACGGAACCAGGGGACCCGAAGGTGTCTCCCTTCAGCACGCCGGACTTTGCCTGGCTCTTGTTCTTGTTGTTCCACGCAAACTTCAGCATTGTTTGCCACACGGTCGCTATATGGTTGACCATTGCGTTGGCTATTTTCCGCTACATCTACATCTGTAAACCTACCAGCGGGGCTTACTACTGCAGTCAACGCCGAGCGCGGTTTGTGGTGATTCTCGTCACCATCCTCACCATTATCGTCTGCGTCCCCAATTTTGGCGTCAATTATTATAGATACGAGCCTGGTCAACCGATTGCCGGTGCAGATGGCACACTTAACGATTCAACAATGTCCAACGTCACAGGTCCAGGGCTGTACTATCCTACGATTAGGGCCTTCAGCGCATCCGATGCGATTTTGGTGGATGTCAACAACTGGCTTCAAGCAATATTAATCAAGCTTCTGCCGTGCTTCATGCTCACCACCCTCACGCTGCTTCTGGTGCACGCCATGCACAAAGCCTACAGAAAACGGCTTAAGCTCAAGTCTCAAGGCAGAGTTTCAGAGTCAGATCGTCACAGCGAGCACAACCGCACCACGCGCATGCTGCTCGCCGTGGTGGTTCTCTTTACGCTGACGGAGCTGCCGCAGGGAATTCTCACGCTCATGAACATATTTGTGGACTGTTTTACAAGTGTAGTCTACTACAAACTCGGCGATCTACTTGACATCGTTGCACTCATCAACAATGCCATAAACTTTGTGCTCTACTGTATCATGAGCTCGCAGTTCAGAAACACTTTTTGGCAAATTTTCTGCCCGGCGAAGCACAGGCTCCACCGTCCCAAGTGGCTTCGATTCCGGCCCACGAAAGGAAACGCCTCCAACAAGAACTCAATCGAGATGTCGGAAGACAATGGAAGTGCCAGGTACACTAAAAATAACAATGCGTCCGGGAACGCGTTGACGTCAAATGGATCCGTCCGTGCGGAAACGACGGATCCAAGAGCGCCTCTCACCGCATCGCCACATTCGAACAAAGAGCAGGAAAAGCTTGTTGAGCCTTTAGAAACGGAATTTCCCGTGACGATGAGCAATGGTCACCATGGAGACGCCAGTGATGGTGGTGCCGCTGAAGAAATACAAGATGACGGGGACCGCCAGCCTCTATCCCCAGAGCGTGTGTAAAAAAAAAACGTTTTGCATGTACAAGTTACATCGCCAAATCGCCGAATCTTTTTTTATTTGGTTGTTGTTCTACTGGCGCCAGTGTCACGACTCTATGATTCTTGTGACGTCCACTTTAAAACAAACATTTGAACTATGATGGTACCATGAGACACCAGATATGTGTCTTATCATGAATGGCAGTGAAAACTTAATCTTAAACCCAAACCAAATACGTAAAATCAGAGCGGTGTGATACATGTCTGGAATGAACCGGTGTACAATTGGTATTGTAATTTTATAATATTTGTTGTTTCGTATTTGTACATAGATAACTGAGTCTCTGAAGTCCCCCTCCCCCCAATCCGAATGAATGTTATTGAATTGCCAATCACTTTACCATGGAAAAAAAACTATTCATTTTTAAGCTCCCGGTCGATATATAGGCATGACAAGGTTCTAATACTTTAAGACTGGAAATTATGTCTTGTTACGTTTGAAGGTATTTCAAGTTTAAACTTAGCGTCAATTGTGATCCAATATCTGAGAAAAGAAACATTTGTTTTGAATTGCTTTGACTTAATTTTGAATTGAGATCGAATTTTTTTTCCATTTAAACCCAACGTCCCGTTTGTATAAAACACTCGAAGCCTGTTTCATTTTCGTGATATAAAGTGCAATATTGGTAAACTAAAATGAATGAAGAAAAAACAACCCAAAGACCTGATGATGTAATCCTTTTTTGATATTTCCGGCAATGTGTGATAAAACAAAAGATGTGCAGATAGATACATAGAAAAAATAAAAAAAGAGTAAGAGAGAGAGAGAGAGAGAGAGAAATAGAGAAAAAGAGAGAAATAGAGAGAGAGAGATAAAGAGAGACAGAGAGAGACAGAGAAAGAGAGAGCAGGTTTTGGTTGTGGACCTACAGTGTGTGAAAGAAACCAAAGGTTAATCAGGCACCAGTCACTACGACTGTCTTTGGGTTCAAATCCCTTTAAAAGTTAAAAAAATATAGCTAGAATAGCTAGAGTATTTTTTACATACTCTTGCTTGGCATAAAATATTTTTTTTAGGAAATGTTGATGATTGAAGGTTATGAAAACAAAAATGGACATGTGCCTAATTCATCGTGGTCCTTTCACAAAACTGTTTGTTTTAATTGCTTGAAAACCACATAATTATTTTTCATAATGATTGTTTGGTGTTGGTAAAATGTATTCATAACAATAAATTCTGGAATGGCTAAAACGTGTAAGAAAAGATAAAACTGTTTTAGCTTTTCAAAAGCGTTCCAGATGTCTAAATTTACTTATGTTTTATCATTGGATAATTAAGGTCGCTACAAAATTCATGAGTCTTGTGATTTAGGCTTATTTATAAAAACGTCATCTTTTATCTAGGCTTTCACTATTACGCAAATATTGCGTTTCTCATTCAAGACGGCCTAAGCACCCAGATGTGTTAAGTTGTACTCTTTTGTACAATTGGCCAATGTGACCCTGATTCAGGTAGATTGATGCACATTGGGATATTGCACAAATCGGGTCTCTTTTCTACTGTTCCTGCAGCGTCCACCGTCTTGGTTAAGGATACATACGTATTAACGTTCTTTGTAAAAAAAAATATTGGGTTATCCTTTTTCAATAATCTCGAACTCTTCAC
>BMAT01011086.1:200120-212291 GCA_019649035.1 Elysia marginata
TCACATTAGTGATGAAGCGCAAAGCATGACTTTAAAATCATTCATAAAATCTACCATCGTTCGAATTTGCGTTTCGCTCTATATTCCTCATCGCATAAATTTTTTTTTCATCAGCACCAGAACAACGCTTCAGACGGGGGACGTCAGACCAGAATATCTGTCCTGTCAATGAAATCAGCTAGCCTATTGTCTGGAGATCTTGAAGTGTTTATGGATTTGAGAGACAAAGGAGTGGAGAGTAGATGTTTGTGATGTACATGAATGCCTCCTGCCGGTAAAAGCAACTTCACGGTCTGGTATTCCAGATCGTCTTTGTCGTAATGCTGTACCTCCACAGCTGGAATTTGGTTTCACACAAAAGTGATAATGCCTCCTTTGTGGCGTTCTTTCCTGTCATGTCGAAGGTTTCAAGTCCGCGAATGAAAATTCGTTCTTTCTCTGTCAACATGGTTTCTTGAATACGGTCAATATAAATTTTGTTTTCTTGGAAGAATTTCTCCAGCTCTGGCTTCTTCTTTTGCAAACCCTCAGAATTCCACCGAGCAATTGTGACATGAGTTGGGTTTTGGTGTTTGTCAATAGCTTTTTTATGATTTCCCCTGGCCCCCTGGCCCCCAGGTTGGCAGAGGCACCAGCTGCTTGGGCGGGTACTGACGAGGCTAACGACCCGTCATCATCTCTTCCCCGTCGTCGCTGATAGAGATGACATCACTTCTGTAATGTGGTCTGACGCAGAACCATCTAACTGGACTATGTGTGCACCCTAATAGCGCAACAGTACCGACGCCGAGGCTGGCAGACTCCGCTTTCAGTCGGCTGTGTTTTTGTTTTATGATTTTTCCTTTTCCATTACTGTTGCCTTGAAACCTTGAAACATTGGGCTTTGAGCTCGGCCCAGGACTGCTTCTTCGTCCAGCCTAAGCTGTCTTATCCGCAGCTAACCCTTAAATCTGAGGGCCACTCCCTAGACCATCAGAAAGGACTAGCCCACTCCCCTATCCGCTACCCATAGAGTGATAGACTCGCTGGGTTGAGGATTTACACTTCAAACAGTTATGCCTTGTTAGAAAACGCGATTTTCATTAAAAAAAAAAAGATTTTCCATAAACAAAGTGGCCACACAGTCACGCTAAAAGACAAAATTAATAGTCCGTGACTATTTGGACTTTTGCCAAAAGGTAATTTTTGAATGGTATCTCATTTTGTGTCAACACCGGTTGAAATCGCGAGCTCGCCTTAAACATTGAGATTCGCCTATTAAAACAAAGATATTTTTTACTTTGTGTATTTTTTTATTATTTTAGTAGTACATATAATCGAATTTAACCATTATGACCTAAATTTTTTAATTTTGAAAAAAAAGTATGTTGATAAAAATTTCTTTGTTTATAAACATTACACGAAACCACGTGAACAGCACACATGTCGAGGTTTGCGCGTGTCGTCCACTGCCAAGTGAAACAAGACATGACCAGGGAAGCTGAGACAGCTGAACAGCAACTAAACCTGTGACCCCGTCCCTTGCATAGCTGCAGTGTTACGCCAACTCTTCTACCTTATTTACTAATCTAGATCTACCAAAATATGAGCGACGAAGACAGAGAAATTGATATTGAAAGTGATGCTGTAAGTATTTTTGACTTAAGTTTATTGAATGAGGCAATTCAAAAGCTAAATAGTCTTTGATTACTAATTTGTACCTTTGTATATTTTGATTATGAACTGACCTGTAGATCTAGTAGCCTACTAAGTCAATGATTTTATGTCTAGATTCTAGATCTAGAATAGTAATCTACTAGATGTAGATCTAGAACGAGACTGAACTACATAAGGCTAAGTCTTGATACTCATGTAAAAGATCTAGAATCTAGGTCAAGATTCTAGATTTAAAAGCAGTTAGAATTCAGACTCTAGATCTAGAACACTAAGAACTCCTAGTTTGATTCTAGTTGGTCGCTTAGACTAAGTTGGCTTAAGATTTAAACTATCCTTCTAAGGCAGGCTTAGGCTAGGAAGTAGAATCTCTAAACACAAGCCTAAGTGAAGCAAGGCTGAGTAGTTGCCACTAAAATAGTACATGTAGCTAGGAATCCCATTTATAGTGAGAAAAGAGCCTGACACTAGTGACAGTCAATTTGGCAATCTTGAGTAATCGTAATGACCACCGCCCCTAGGCTGAAGGGAGGGACTAATATCAAGTGATGTGTCATTACTAATGTATCTACTACTTTGTACCAGTCAAACCATAGCCTACATCATCCTTAAAGTTTAAAAAATGACAATGGTCAATGTGATGGGAAGAAGCCTAGGACTAGGAAGCAACTACAGACAGTGAATCACTGAATGTGATATCTGTGATGCTTTTGGCACCCAGTACTGGGATGAGTCCGATGGTCTAAAAAATCTGTTATTATTTTCTTCGTTTCATCAGTCCAGCCAGCTGACCGTCCAATGCCTGGATTGTCCTCTAGAATCAGTAGGTCTCAGAGCCAGTGGTACTTGTGTGATGGCTGTCAGTGTCATTGTCAGTGGGTGGTCTCGTTCTAAGGGGGATGGTTTACTACTTTTTAAATCCTAAGTTGTTTGAGTATTTGATCTGTAGACAGGTTAAGGTGGTCAAGTAGCCTACTCTGCCTTGTGATCATTTTACAGCCTGAACAGGATGGGCTAAGGCACAGATTTTCACTCCTTTTTTGGGTTGTACTCTATAAAAAGGGTTCTACTTCTAGGTAAATTATTCACGCATTTCCTTTAGAACACATGATGTGTTGACATGGCATTAGTAACTGACAAACATGATAAATTCTTGAAATAAAAGGAATAGAAATAGTGACTGTCATTTTCATTCCTCATTGGTTCATTATTAAGTAGATTTATACGTGCAAGTGGCTTTTGATTTATCTTTTTTTTTTCATAACAAAATTGAATCCAAAGGGATCAAACCATGGAATGGAAAAAAATCATCCTGGGGAAAGTTGATTGAATCTAGAAATTTAATTTGTTGATGAATCTTCATAGGTCTGGTTAAACTCAGGATCTAAGTTGTTTTGGAGGGTGTAATAAAATTTTTGCCAATGCCTTTTTTAGAATTTTACATCAGAATATTGAATGAACATATAAAAATAGTTGCTGGCTAATCTCTTTTCATTTTTGTCGTATTCCTATCACCGCAAGTAAACCCAGTACAAACTGAAATATTTTTTTCTTTAATTTTTATTTTGTATCTTGTTAATTATTCTGATTTAGATCATAACCCAAGTTCTGGAAATTTTACTATTCAACCAGCAACTATTCATGTAGTACATGTATAATGTAATGCCAGAGGCTGGCTTTGCATGTCAGACCAGATATCACTTTCAATTATGTAGCCTTGGTCTTGTTCTACATTTCAGGATGATGAGGATGGGTCCCAAGCTTACAGCTCAGTAAGCAATTAAAAAAAAATTCATTTTAAATTAAAGCTCCTTACACTTACAGTATAATTATATTGTATACCAATGCTCTAAAACTTTGTAGCATGAAAGCAGTTAATTTTGTAGGGCTATATGTTTTGCCTTTTTTAAATTTCAATTGTAATCTATGTTAACTTTATTAAATTTCTTTCTCAAAGAAGCAGTTCTAACTGATTTTAGCAGAACTATCAAAGTTGGCTTTGCATTCATGATATATGTAATTTGAAATAACCCATCTTTTAGGTCAGGGGTAAAAGACTGCCGGATTTTTCCAGCAAGGCCGGATTTTCTAACCAGTGCAATTTGCCATGCCCACCGGATTTTTTAGCTCTCTGCCAGACTTTCATTTTCTCAAAAAAAAAACAAACAAAAAAAAACCCGGCTGATCTGTTTCTATGACAAGATTAAATTTACGTTGTAATAAACAAAATGCAGGTTTGTTTTGCGGTATTATAAATAGTAACGTAGATTATTTTTCTGGTATTATTTCACAGTTACATACTAACATAGTTTCGTTTTGCGGTACTATAAATGCGACTAGCTAGGTTGGCTTAGATGCGCGTAGCGATTGTTAACTTTAAATTAGCAAATCAAGGTGTAGGAAATTGCCGTCCTCGAGTTTGCCCCTTGCCATGTGAAGGACGCCTGTTATTGCGAGGTTGATTATTATGCTGGAGGCTGGAGCCATTTAGAGCTCTCTCATTGGTCAAAACATTGGCATGGACTTTAAGTTCAACAAGTTGACGCAATAAAATTACTCAGTCGTGTACCCCGAGCAAAAAACAAAACGACAGTCTTTATGTGAACCTTTTTTCTGAATATAGCAACTCCACAGAGAAATTTTAAAGATCAATATTTGATGTCATTTTCACTTGACTTGGCGAAAATTACGATTGATTTAAAGAAAATACTAAATAGAATCGCTGCTATCTAGGCAGGCTTATTTCGATCAGCCTTGGAAACGTGAAAATTTGCGGACAGGCACAAGATATTTAAAAATCCACATTGGCCGGGGTTTCAGGCTTTGCTTCCTCTCAAAACATTTTTTTTGTTTTAGCGACCTTAATGAGTTGCACTTGCAGTCAGCTCTGCTTTGCTAAATCAGGATGCTACTAAGCTGTCTAAAATGTCCCGAACCTAGATCTATCATAGTTAATATTATGACTAAGTTTGTAAGCCGTCACACTCGCCCCTTATACATGCGCATACACAGACAAAAAGTAGGTTCACGTAGGTGGGCAGTACTTTACAAAAAAAAATCAAGGGAGTCATGTCCTAGAGAGACGTGACCTTAATTATAATACATGTAGATCAACATTAATGATTATCAAGACATAGGTATCGTCAATCACTTTTCTTGGAAAAATATCTCAAGAAATCGAAAGTGAAACTTAAACCCACAAAATTTTCCAGCCTTCAGGTACCACTCGCCTTTCATTTTCCTGTCTCTCTGTTGCCCCTTTATAGATTTTAATCTCCGAAAGTCTGTTTGTGTGAATCTCTCTCTCCCTCCCTCCCTCTCTCTCTCTCTCTCTCTCTCTCTCTCTCTCTCTCTCTCTCTCTCTCTCTCTCTTTACCCTAAAAAACTCCATTTTATTTGATGTTACTTTTTCGGACAAGCTTGTTGTCTACGCCTATTTGGATAGGCTTTTACATAGCCCTAATCCTTTTCCTTCATTTTTTAACTGCTCTCTGTATGTGTGTGTGTGTGTCTCTCTCTCTGTAGAATGGAGGAAGAGAGAAAGCTATCAAAACATAGGAGGCCGAGACAACAGCGCTAGACCTAGTTTGTGATCGTCTTTCTTTACTGCTATACTCTCTCTCTCTCTCTCAAAAAGCACGGAGATCCCCGCTGGAATCATGAAATGTGTCTCCAATTCTTATGCAACCTACATTTAATCCACCCAAGTCCTACAGTCTTCAGTCAAGATAACAAACTGACGCTCCATCTGAAAAATCAGCCTACAGGCACACCTTCAAAATAGTATAAGAATAAGATCTCCTCTGCTTCTCTGCCCAAGTCCCGAATTTTGTCCCCTCAGCTTGCAAATTTTGCTCGTTTAATGTTAGCAAAAAGAAAAAAAAAGCAGACGCACTAATAAGCTTTTAGTTTTTGTGCTAATAACACTTAGTGCACTTTGCTCACAAACATCATGCAATGGACTATGGTAGGATTTCTTTCTTTCTTTTTTTTTCCTGAGGGGCAGTGTATATATATATACAATTTACATATATTATATAAAAACATTTTAGTCAAGTGGGTTATAATATATGTATTCTGCTGTTACTTTTAATACAAATTGGGAATATATTTCTTTCCTTTGCCTAAATGCCAGGGAATTTGCATGTGACAATTTAATGTAGAACACAGGATTTTAATGTTACGAAGGCGGTTCTTGCAGGATTTTTCAAATCTGTCAGCTTTTACCCCTGTTTTAAGGTGACTCCTATTTCCAATTACGGAGATGCTTCTAAAGATATTTTTGTGGGTGGTGAATAACTTTTTGAGGTACTGGTAGGTGAATAGGGGAAAGTGCATAAAGTGTTGCCTTGTTAATTAGTAAAGCCAGTGAAGGTTATTCATGGGCCAAATCAATGGATTTTTAAAAGCTTAAAAGTTAAAATTTAATATTTTTTCTTGATTCTATCAGGAGGATAAAAGAGCCCATCATAATGCATTAGAACGTAAACGGAGAGATCACATCAAGGACAGCTTCCACAGCCTTCGTGACTGTGTTCCTCAGGATGATAGCAAGGTAAGAACAAAATGTACATTGTACCTCTTTAATAAAATATATACCATATTAAGTTACATGGCTAAAATTTAGCAGCAGCATTTTGTGATCTTTTTGTGGAAGAACTCATGTTTGATGATGATGTTTTCCTGTAATTGTTACTACATTATCATAACTTGTTTTAACTATTATATTGATTATCATCGTTGATGATAGATACTAGTGATAGCCGTTTTTTTACTGTCCACTTCTGAGATTTTAAACATCAAATCTTTAGTACAAAAAATGGAGAGAGGCATCATTATAATGTTTAAAGTTTCATAACCTCTCTTTCAAAACAATCCTCCAGAATAAGATTGCAATATAGATGATTCCAAGCTGTTATCATACTTTGACAGTAAATTCAACATATTATGTGTTCACTTGTACATTTCATTTCTTCTTTTCAGGGCTCATCAACCAAAGTAAGTTTTGTGTTGAAAAGTGTTTTTTTTATGCAATTCAAGATAATGTAGAAGTTTTATTTGTTTTGATGAAAATATAATACCAGTATGTCTGTTTCCAGGCATGGGATTTTTTCTGAAATTCACTTAATTACATTTGTATTTAAGCTATCATGTACCTGTAACTTTGTGAATACAAATCTATTTTTTTTTTTTTGAGTATTTCCAGTTGTTGATGCTTTTGTTTTATCCAGTTTATAATTATCTTTGTAATTGTTTTTATAAAATGAAACACAAAACACCTTTGTAATTATTGTATAGAATTCAGAAAAATTTCACTCCTAAGTTTTATCTAATAGCAAATCATAAGATAGTATTTTGTACCTTAACCCTTAAATTAGAACAACAACCAAAAGATACAAGTTATGTGCATATATCATTAAAAGCAAAACCTGGTAAAATTTCTTTTCATACATGTCAGAGTGTCATTAAATTTAAATGGTTTTGTTGCAAATACAGCGGAACTCAATTTAAAAAAAAGCCAACTTCACCTATCTACTTTGTTTTCCTCTCTTAACCCTTTTTTCATCGAGTAAGCACTGCCTGAGTGCTCCCCCCCTCCCAGCCCAAGCAAATTTGGTGCTTGTGGTAGGGTAAAAGCTAGATTTAAGTTCTCATCGTCACTGACTGCTAAGATCTTTTGTGGAAGCCTCTAAGAATGAAGTCTTTAACAAAGAAGGCCATTCAAATTTACTGTGACTAAGATACTTAAATCAAGAAAAAGAAACAAAAACTGACAGCTCTACCCTAGCACAGGGATCCCCTTTCGCAGGGTGAAATACATTAAGGATGAGGTGCATGGGGATTTCTTGTGTTCATGGAGTAAAAAGTTGAGACCTTATATAAATTCTTTTATATCATCAAACTAGTTTGAATTACTATCACTTATCCCTCAAATTGCTTGCATCCTAAATATGTTAAAACTGATACAAAAAAATTAACAGTGTGCAGTTGATCACAAGGTTCAGGGTTCATCTATGATCTAGGTCGCCTGTGTGCTATAACAACTAAGGGCCAATGCAAACTAAGACTAATACCATACGATGCAGGTGCTTGTTGTCTGGCAAACTGCTTTGATCGAAGGAACGTAATTTTGCCTCTCTTACCTGGTTAAATCTGCCTTACGCTAGTAATCACTTAATTTTGTGCTTCCCAGAACTATTTTTAGATTGGTGCATGCTGGAATACTACAGGAGTACAAGCCACCATTCTATGCCATTTTTTTTTGAGTCAAGTAGATCTAAATCTGGCCTGCTGCTTTAAGTAACCACAAAAAGATGCTCTTGGGAGTTTCATAAACGCTTTTCTTCTTCATGCAGTGATTTTGAACTTTCAAAGCGTTCTTAGGTCTAAAATGTGTTATATGCGCCTACTACTGTGGAATCTGCTAGAATTCAATTTGCTCTAAGTCAACACCTCTCAACAGTCCCGGTTTTTTTCTTCTTTATTTAAGTAACTTTATTTTGCATTAAGTCAACTGCCTTGGACCTATTTTTGCTTAAAGTCAACGCCTTGTGGCCAGATGGAAAAAGATAGAGATACACAGGATGGGTCTTGGGAGAGACAGAGAAGCCAAGCTGGATAGATGCACTGGGTGGGCAATCTTTGTTTCCATTCATGATTCTAGACACTGCAAGCAGCGCATGCTTGCCTGCTGGGCCCATTGGCCTGGCAAGGGCTCGTGGTGGAGAGGGGTAGGGGTTTAGGCGGTTGGACAGAGGATAGTGACTCATGCCGATTGGGGCAGTTCACTGATTATTCTCCCACCCCTCCCCGCTTTGCCACACCAGTCCTGTCCAACAGATTTAATATTGCGCACACATAGTGTTTCCGTGCTCACACGCCCTTGCATTCCATCCATGTGTCTAGATCTAGCCTAGGCAAGCCTTCATCATTTCTCTGAGAACAGTACCTTCCTAGTGGTTGCACAACGCTCAACAAAATTATCTAGCTCTTAGTTACAGATTGCATTATGTTACAACTAGATACTATATGTTCTTAAAGTCTATTGTACCTGTACTTTTATCAATTTGATTTTCACCTCTTGCAAAATGTCGGGTAAAAAGTACAACATTCTCAACCTGGAAACAAGTTCAAATTCTTAACTTACACGGTGCTTATTTTTACTTTTAAGGGGCATACTCCCATCTAAGTTCACCTGCTGTTTTTTTTTTTTAATAATCCTTCCCACTGATCCCCGACCCCTCCCCTAGAGAATGGATAAAGTCAACCTTGCTTAAAATCCACACTTTTTTTCGGTCCCGAGGTGTTAAACTTTATCCGGATTCAACTGTACTTGCAATAGTGTTTGTACCGCCCAACAACTGTTTCCAAGCATAGATGCCAGAAATCACGCTTAAGAAGAAATTAGAAAGAGGTTTGATCCATGGTACTTGCATGCACCTTTTTAAACCTTTTAAAAGAAAGATTTCTGATATATAGAAGAAATTTAAAAAAAACCACTTGTGTAATAGAATGTTTAAAATGTATTACTTTTATCTTCAGACATCTCGAGCACAAATTTTGAGGCAAGCTGCGGAGTATATCCTCAGAATGCGTGAGAAAACACAACAAAATGATCGCCACATTGATATTCTCAAAAAGCAGAATGATGAACTTTATTCTCAAGGTAATGTACATTTTAATCTCTGTTTGTATCTTTTAAAGGCTAAGACTACTTAGTTTCTCCAGCTGCTTGCCATTTATCAAAAGCTGTGCCTTCAAACATTTCAGTATAGTCTGCTGCCAATAATGAAATAATGTAGAGATAGTTTTAAATGTGTTACTAGACATCTGTATGTTTAACTGTGACTAGTTTTTTTTTTTTTAATTGTCTTGCGTCTACGGCAAGTAAGTTGGAAATCAGAAATTCCTTTTTTGAGAAAATGCCAATTACAATTTCATTATTACTTCTTTTTCTTTGTATTTTAAATAAAAAAAAATTTTTTTAATCTTTCCACAAAATATTGATAATTCTATAACATTTGGCAGTGTTTGAAAGCTTAGAAAAATGTTTTGCTCCAAACAGCAGGGCCATTAAAGGTAACAATTGCAGCGCTAGATGCAAAACAATTGAGCTTTTATATTCATTCTGCTGGTAACTTAGCCTATTCTTATCTTTATCCTTCATTTTTAACATCTTCTGAGCTGGAAAACTTCTGCTCAAGGCAGAGGTTGGTTAAAATTACTTAATTGTTTCTCTTTGTTAACCCCTTCGTGACCTGTAAAAGTCTACTCTATGTCCTATTTGTCATGACCAGATACAGACACAAAGTACATTGTACATCCTTAAATCAGCAGATTTTGCCGTTCCCGGTGACACTGAGTCGTACAATGAACGCCATATTTTGCACTCTGTAAGAAGGGCATTTATTGCAGAGTTATTTAAAATCCAACATTATTATTAAATATTTAAATATTAGAGTTCAGTGATGTTAAAGATATACATATTGTCCCACTCTTTAACCAAAAACTGCCACGTCATGGCAATGGACAAAACCTATGTCATGAAGGGGATAAATAATTTTTTTTCTCATCTCCAGTGCTGCATAAAAATAACCTTAGATTTGCATATATATTGCTACTACACTTCAAAACCATTTTAATAGAAGCGTGTGCTTGTCCTAGAACTTAGTCAGGCCAAAGTTGTGTTAAGGTCTTGATTTTCCGTTTACTTCATTCTTTTTTTTTTTGTGCCCTATGTGGAAAATTAGATTTAATTACTGGTACATATCTCAGTGTTTCACTCAATATTATTCGTTATGTCCCGTGGAGGTCGACTTAATCAGAGTTGATGGCCATGCTGATTCCTAACTCAAAATACTTTCTTGTTTTTCTTTCTTGCGGCCACGAGGCTTCACTAGACATAATTTGATATCATAGTTGTAGCTAGATCACTTCTGATTGGTCCTCTCATGGCCTAGCATGGCTGCATTCAGGGCCTGCAGTTACACAGGGATGCAAGTTTTCCGATTTTTGCAGGAATTCTGATTTTTTAATAGTTTTATCTATCCAAAAAAGCAGGAAAACTTTCAAGAATTATGACTTAAATGTTAACTTTAAATACAGAAAAAAATCGTAAATGATTAGGAGTCATAGAAATCAAACACTTCTTTTTAGTTGTATAGCTGTGTAGGCACTTGTACAGAGTTTCATCTATCTCTTTCTATTGGTCCATCCAAAGTTCTATAAAAGTATAAGGGAACTTACAGGGTTTAAAATTTTCCTGCTTTTTGAGTATGAGCTGCTTGCATCCCTGAGTTACAGCAATGCTCCTCCATTCATGGTACGCTGACTTTCTATTAAATGGTGTAAACAAAATTACCCTAATGCGGCCAATGGCTCTGAGCATGGCAAAACATATGCCCCCAGTGCGACCAGGTGTGTATGCAAAGCTTATGGTCGCTTCAAATTTCAGTTCAACTTGTAAAGTTCAACTATACAGTCCAAGTCTAGATACAAATTACACACTAGCAAAGGGAAGCTGCTGGCCTCAAAACCACAGAGTTTTACAAACTGGGCACAGTTAGGTATGGTCGCACTTGGTCACTTTACTTTAGCTAGAATTTCATGAAAGGAAGTTGTACACAGTTCAAAGATCCTTGACCTCCTAAACACAAGCGACTGTACCGATGGACTTGTAGAATGCATGTGGCCTATGCACTAGCAAAGGGCTGCTACTAAGATGCGGTGGGGGCTCTAAAGTAATCTAAAGCAGAGCTCTACTAACTGGCCGCAGCTTTATCTATCTGCTCTAATTTTCAAAATTTTTTTTTCAGTCCGATCTCTTCAGAAATCTCAAGCTGGTGGTAAGGCAGTCCACAACTCAAATTTCTATGATGACAGAGATGATGATGATAGCGAGAGCTACGAGGAAGAAACTGTAGTTTCATCACCTCCTACCAAACGTAAAAAAATTAAAGCAAGTAGCTGAGCTTTGCAAGTCATTGTACATATTCATCGTAGTTCCAGAATAACTTTCACCTTCATAAAGGGAAAGCTGAGTCTTGTGTCATCGAACAAGTGAACTGTAATTTGTGTCCTGAATGTTTCGCTAGGTGATATATTTTTATGTCCACTTGACTATTCAATTTATAAATTTGTGTATTTGTTACCTTGGGTGCTTAATTCAGTTTACAATACTGCTATTAGTGGTTTTTAAGAAAATAAATTAAAGAGAATAGAAGGAATCCTCCTTCAATTCTTGTGGTTGCTAGTCAGAACATGGGTTGGAATAAAGATAAAGTGTGCAAATACAGTGGAATCCGGCTAAAGTCAACAACTCGGGACCGAAAAAAAGTGTTGACTTTAAGCGAGGTTGACTTTATCCATTTTCATTGGGGGGGGGTGTAACATATTACAAAACGAGCGCTGCGTAACCATTAGGAAGGTACTCTCAGAGAAACGATGAAGGCTAGCTTAGCCTAGATGTAAATGCAGGGATGGAATGTGTAGGTGTGTGCACATGAACACTGTGTTCGC
>BMAT01011086.1:317463-338906 GCA_019649035.1 Elysia marginata
GAGAGAGAGAGAGAGAGAGAGAGAGAAGAGAGAGAGAGGGAGAGTCTTATAAGACTTTATTCTTATGATTCAATAATAAGAGTCTGTTTGCAGGAGTCTCTATGTCTTTATGAAAATCTTCTTTAGTGCTGTTTATTTATTGTCCACAATATTGGTCATTTGGCCTAATTAAACTGGCGCATGAGATAAAACATTGCTATTCCATACACCTTTGAGATCGGCAAAAATGCACCAGGGGAAAGCTAAGACAAAGTGGCTATGGCGGGTATGTGATCTGCACCATGATATTATTACGTTTAAATCTTTGGTACATTTCTAAGAAAAGATTTCACACTCATTAAACCATTTATAAATGACTGGTTTGCTGGTCTCTTGTATTTTATTTTCATAAGTGTAGCAACTCCATTTCTGAACCCTTTTTTCTTTTCCAAAACAGAGCTCACAATATTAAGACGTTAACTTAAATTTTTCATTTTTTCACCAGGTAACCAGTTTGACGAAATAGCCGCCGCCACTCTAGCAGCAGCTCTTAAGGTAGCTACCGGCAGATTTTGAAAGTTTTCTCTTTTTTAGTTATCCATGGCATATCTACACACAAAAAATTAGGAATCATTTACAAAAAATAGCTGGACAGTAAGAGCGCTTTAAAAAAAACTAGGTTCAGTACAGTTTTGATAAAATTTAAATTTCTTATTCAGAATCTATTGAAGAATAAAAAAAATTTCTTTATAGCAAAAATCTTGGGCTGCTATCGCCAGCTACAAACCCATATGCAATTAATTTTCCTTTCATTTCAATAGAGATAAAGAGATTTTCGAAAACCAAAGGCGGATGTTTTCTAATTCATAACTATTTACAATAGACTGAACCAAGTTTTTTTTTTAAAAAAGGTCTTCATTCGATTGCTGGACTCCTCTCAGCAGGTACTTGGAGTCTAAGTGAAATATAATTATATAAGAAGCATAACTAGTCTTGACTTCACTGAAAATGTAGATATGATTAGTCGAATTACAGAAATACTTTTTTTTTCAAAATGTTTAAAACTTTGCTTACTGCCGTCGTATTTTGCTATTAAGACCAAAAAAAACTACACAACCGAGCAAGATTAACGCACTGAATGCCCACCCTGGTTAGCTGTGATTAGAGCATATTGAAATATAACAATATTGATATGTATTATTGTAACTCATTATTGCATATAACCATCCGTGCATGTTTTCCCTGCACACCTTTATATCCTATTCATCTAAAAAGCCTTATCATCCAGCAATGTAACAGAGCTCTTCATGTGTGCAGAGAAAGCTTTGCGGTTGGTTTTTAAAAATAAAACTCTTCCCCCCTCCCTCCTCCCTCGGCATTTTTCCTCTAGAAAAACACGACGGTACGCATCATTGAGCTGTGCAGGAACGAGTTTAGAGAAGAAGGCGGAGTTGCTTTGGGCAAAGCCATAGGTAAACATGCAGTTGTGCCTATGTGTCTTAGCTAATCCCCTGCTCTTCTTTCTGTGTCACCTTTATAAATTTGTACATTTTATGTTTACCTGATCTTTACATTGCTTTTTATTTTGTTTCCCCTGTCCTAAACAGTCCATATATTTCTCTGACTTTACGTTTCTGTCTGTTCCTCTATAGCTGTAGAAACCTGTTATTTCTAAACAAATTAAAACATTTAATATGATAAGATATCATTAATACGTGCCAGTTAACTTGCGACGTCTGCAAACTTATTTGATCCAAACGAACCAGATTATAAAAAAAAAAAAATTTCACTCGCAATGGTTCTGACCTAAATCTACGTAACAACTTGCGAAATCGACGTCACAACTTGGGAAACACAATGTCCTCCGCATTCCTTCTTGCAGATTGCACACCCTTTCCTGTAGCACGATAAGAAAAAAATATTACGCTGTTGGAATAAAACACTCTTAGAGCACTTTTGATACATAATTCCGCACCAAAAGACAGATTTAGGTGAGACTCATTAGGTGTTCCGGTTTCGTTAAGTCTTGAAAATTATACACAATGCATACAGGTTTTACAGTTCTAATATAATTGAAACAATAACCAATCATTAAGAGCTCTAGCTGCATATCCCGTTTTACGAAAAGTGAAAAGAAAAACTATGATTAACACATTTAATATTTTGAGTTTGTGAAGAAACCTTTGAAAAGTCTTTTTTTTTCTTTTTGAACTACTATGTCGCTTTATCACCATGTATTTACACCACCTTGACCCCTCCCCTCTCCATCCTCCCTCTCTCTCCTTTTCTCCCGGTCAAACTTTCAAAACGATTAAACAGTCTATGTAAAATGTTCAATGGCCTCATTTCAAAATATCCTATTGACATATCTAAATATGGATATGACTCCATATTCTAGGAGTCTAGATATATTACATCTCTTAATGCAACTCTGTGTAGGTTAGATTCCAGCTATCAATAGTAAAAAAAAATGATGATATTGGTCGAGAATCTCCAGATTACAGATTTAATCTATTCTAGACCTAAACCCACATAACTTTTTGTTAGATAAATTTACAATGAATGGAGTTTTAGATCTAGATTAGATCCACAATTGAAAGTTTCATTTCCATATCTAGATCTAGAGTTTTAGAAGAAAAATTTTACCAAGATAAAAACCTTTCTAGAATCTAAAACAGATTGTGCATTAGTCTAGATCTAGATTAAATTTATTTAGATTGGATATAAGATATCTTTTGTAGATAAAGATCATCCTTGCCTTGATTTAATTTAAAGTTTTAACTTAGGAGTACTTATACATATAAATCCTTGACATTAAGATCAGGCATAAAGAGTCGTACCGTATAGGGTTTGTTAACATTTTTAACATCCTCATTCAAATTGCGCCGTAAGTGTTTTTTTCTCACTTGACTAATATCCACTCACGTGTCGGTCATCAGAGTAGACGCCTTGACACCTTCTTGTATTCTCGTTGCAAGCACACTTCAATGGCTTCTCTATTGTGCAATATTTCTTAGTTTGCCGAGGTCCTTTTTGCATTTGAAGGTGAGTGATGTTGCCTCTTGGGAGAAGTCGATGTTAAGTAAAACAGGTAATGTAGTTATTGGTCTTCCTCGTATTTAGCTCCTGGTGTGTTGAAAGAATTGGTAGTTCCTTTATTTGCGGGAATTTCTTCATCTATCTTCAGTTATGCCCAAAGAAACGCCAGCGGCTCTCTAAGGTATAAATGGAATGTGGGCGTTCGTTGAATTTTTTATAATAGGATTTTCATTGGTATCTTATTTCTAGCACTTTTTAAAGCTGTTTTATATGGGATGCATCTTGGTTTTCTTCAGTGTCCGTTAGTGCCCATATATCACAATTATAAGTTAATACTGATTTAATTAACAGTCCATAGTGTATAATTTTATCTTTCTAATCTTTTTGACTTTGTCACCACGAATCCAAACCTTTTGGAGTTTTTTTAAAATTCCATGGAAAGCTGTTTTCTCCTTCTGAGGTCTTCGCTGTATCCTATAAATGCTTGGGTAAAGCCTTTTACTTTTTTGTAACCTTCCAGGTGGTCTGGTTTCGGTTCAGTGTGATTTAGTCTTTTTTTTCAACATTGACAAAGAGTTTGTGTTTTTCTAAATTTTTTTTTACCTCTGCTACGTAAACGTTTTGCAATGCAATAAAGTTTGTCTACGGCGTATGGAATTTTCCGCGGGAGTGTTTTTTCTAGTTTAGTTTTTGGTTCAGTTAAGTGCTTTTCAGTTTCGATTTTTCAACTTTAACCGTAGAAGCATCTCATGTTATTTTTTTGCGTTATAACTTACCTAAGTGTTTGTTCTAAAAATAGGATTTACATAGTCGGCACATGACGCTTCTGAAATACTGGTTTTTAGTTTTCCCCCTTATTCTAAAAATGCTATGTTTTGGGAGAAAATATGTGCCCACTGGAATCTTTTAGACATATTACAACTCAACTTTGCGCTGAATCGGACATGTCTATGGGGTCTAAAAATACTTGGGTAGTTGGTCTTTATTTTTAGAATAGTCCAATTATTAAAAACCATTATACCGGTACTTATACATTATACCAAAGCTTATCCTAAAATCAAAGTAACGGAATTCCTTATGGGTGTTGTCACCTCTCACCCCCTTTCCCGCATCCTTTTATACTTTTGTCACCAGGGGATAATGAAACAATGGAATCCATTAACTTGAGCTGGAACCATCTCAGAAATGCCGGTATATTTGGCATTGCTGAAGGTATCAAAGTAAGTACAATAACATTTTCAAAACCGTGACGAGACATTTTATCATTTTCGATTAATTAAGTAAAATGTAAATCTCATACCTCTTGTGTCTCAAAAGCCAATT
This sequence comes from Elysia marginata, assembly GCA_019649035.1. Classification (NCBI taxonomy): domain Eukaryota; kingdom Metazoa; phylum Mollusca; class Gastropoda; family Plakobranchidae; genus Elysia; species Elysia marginata. The sequence continues at coordinate 321,805 of BMAT01011086.1, forward strand.
ATAGAACTTTTCGACCGCCATATTCTAATTGAAACAGCATTGGTACACACACACACACACATATATATATATATATATAATTTCATAAGGTTTCAAATATCTTGTTTCTCGTAAGTTCAAAAACCCCACAAAAACATGACATATTGATTACATCTCGACCAGAACTGAACCTAACAATCTTGCCACGATCCTGTGTAGGTCCTTTATTGTCAGTTTAGGCGAATTTACATCTACCTTATAGAAGGCCATTGAAACGTCCTAGATTTGGTAAAGTCGAACTCTACATCTTAGGTCTTATCCATGGATAAGAAGTATTCTTTAAAGAAACTAATATTAACTTAGCATAACATGTGTGCGTTTTCGATCGTTTTTTTCGCACGACTATTTTAGTTGCAACGAAATGATATTGTAACAGAAACAATGCGACAGCAACAACAACAGAATAGATAATACCAAAACCACCAACATCAACAAAGACAACAATATAAAAGAATCCACCATCAACAGCACCATCAACAAGGACAACATTAAAAAAGACATCACCACCGCCATCAACAACAACGACAACAACAAAAAACACCACTACCAGCACTAACGACAACAAAAACACCATTACTACCGCCGCTGCCACAGCCACCACCGCAAAGAAAAAACAGGTCCAACTACAAAATGGAGTATTTACGAATGTACTTTCGTTTAATCTGAAAGGAAAATGTATCTGTAAAGACGCTCGACATCTCGATGAATGGGATTGGTCGGGACGGAGCAGAGGCGATAGGCCACGCCCTGAAACATAACCGTACGTTACGCATGCTGAAGATGCGGGCATGCCGTATAAATGTGGATGGGCTGGTTCTCCTCTTCACGCGCATGAACGGAAACGAAACTCTTAAACATCTGGATGTGAGTAGCAGGCTTCAAAAACAATAATTTAAACTTTTAATCCTTGCTCTACAAACTCTTGGTAATTTAATTTTGTTAAAAGAGCAACGCACCTAGAAATTTGTTTATAATGGCTGTCTAAAAAAAGTCAACTATGTTAGACATTCGGATGTAATATTGAAGAGAAAGAGGTATGCCAGCTAATGTTAAACTCAAATTAATGTAATTTCAAACTTTCAACTAAGTTCTGTGTAGTTTTAAACAGAAACATTTTACAGCTCACCCACACACAATATAAAATATATGTAATTTTAGAAGACATTCAAGACAAATATTCTTCCCAGGCACAGACGGCTAAAATTTTATTTGTGCGCGTCTTTCTTCCAGTATTCGGAGAATCCTATCACCAACGAGGACGCAATTATGGCTTTACGTTCCATCCTGTTGAACCAGTCTTTGGCAATTGTAGAAGTCAGGATGGATGTATGTACTAAACCTTTCGACAGAATATAACAGTTTACAGTCATGGATCTTTTTCTTATCTTTGATGCTCATTTTGGTTATTTATAGATTATTCTTTTCATTCTAGTCCATGAAATGTAAAAAAGAAAAAGAATTTTCGTACAAGCGTACACAGAGAAAATTTAGAATAATTATTCTAAACATTTGTTTTGTTTGAAAGTATTAAAAAAAAGGAATCTTTTCGTATTTTAGTTAACATTTAAAAGATTGAAAGATTACACGTATTTAAGTCACGATTGTCTTGATAATCTCCCGTCCCAGTACAAACAAAAACATTGCTATAGGTGAGATATGCACTTTTGAAAAAAAAAAAGAAAAGTTAGGAGATTATTCTCTTTTAGATATTTAAACCGCAAGCCTAGAGACTTTACACTTAAAATGTTACATTGGATGCTCTTTTCTCGGATTTCAAATAGTAGCTGCATAATTGCACAATTAAAGGGTAACTAATGTTAGGCACAAGGTAAAAACAAACATCCCACGTTAGAGGAACATAGAGTATGATAAAACAATATTATAGGCCTTAGCGACGAATGAAAAGTTTGAGATGTAAACTCCGAGCCTAAACATGACTTTACATGCAATAGCATGATGCCAACTCCTTGCTCATCTTTCAGAACGTCTGTGTGTCTGCCGAGTTTTTTGAAGTTCGAGATCAAATTCGAGAGACTCGACCAGAGTTCAAGGTTACATTTGGGGGCACTCTGAGAGTCAAGGGCATGCCACATCACCACATGCAGGTGAGCTGGGTTAAAATGCTAAGACGAAGGATAGCAATGGAAGAGTTCAATGTATTTTCATTATACAGCCGCAGAGAGATTACAATAGATTCACCGAGATTCACAATTGGGCAGATGAGTCTGTTCGTATTATCAACAACAACAACAACAACAACAACAACAACATAAGAAATGAATGTTAGAAGATAACTAATAGGATGTAGGCCAAACATTCAAATCAAGCATACAAATCATTATTTTGCAAAAATGTTACGTACTAACTTTTTCTAATTTTATTTATGTTGATACTTTGTCTGTGAAACCATTCAAGACATCCTAAAACTGACTTCATACCTGTCGAGTGTTTTATTCTATTTGTAAAACTCCAAGATTCCTGTAAAACTGGTACAGACTGAAAAATTACTGCTTGGCTTCATTTGGTCTAATGATTTGCAGTTTTGGTATATTACTAAATAAGATAAATTACAGGAGCACTAGAATTATAAAGAAGTCATAGTTTTCCAAGAAAATCTCCAGACGTAGTAGGCTATATTCAAAGTAAAATTATAACAAGAACCAATGTAAATAAGGACACTATGTAAAAAGAGTTATGAACACTTTTGGGAGCGAATCAAAATCGCAACATAAAAAAGAGCAAAACTTATGAATCATTCTATCATAAGAACGAAAGCAAACTAACAAACCAAAACGCAGCGGACGAAATGAAGAATTACACGCAAACGCTCTATAGTAACAAATTTTTACTCTTGCTACTTGTGTCCTCAATAAAAGCATAAAAATGAGTTCAACAAGACAACTTGATCATAATAATGTTCAAACTGACAAACACTTTAAATCTTGTATAAACTCGTGACCTCACTTTGCAGGAGGTCCTGACCCCGACCGTTGGCGACCCCCTGGAGATGCTAGTCAAATACATCAAGGAGAAAGGGCTAAGGATCATGGACTTGTTCGTGAGGCTCGACAAGGACAAAAGCTGCAGTATCACACATGACGAACTCAGAACTGGCATGGAGGTCAGTCTGCTTGTTTACTAAAATTAGCCCAAAATACACCTGCCTTCAATGAGGTTCTCACATTAAAGCCTCAGACTCTGGGTAAAAAAATCCAGTAGCATCAGCGTCTCCCCCCCCCTCCCGACTCGCCACAAAAAGCATCCATATAGCTCATACTATTGATCAACTATGGTCCTAAATTAAAGAGTTTCATCGCCAAGGTCTCTACTAAGTCTGTCTCAGTGATTCACTTTAACGGAATAATCCACTGTTAACTTTGCAACTTTTAATTACCGCAGTTGTTGTCTATCCTATTGATTGGAGTAACCCATCAGCAACTCTAGGGTTGCCTCTTAACAAGTAAGCTCAGACCTGACAGGGCAGAACTGTATGGATAATAAATTGAAAATCAAATTACCAAAAAAAGTTATGCAATGCACGAACTCGCGACGAAAAAATGCATCTAGATTTTTTATGGTGAATCGTTTACAGAACGCCTTTGGTTGATTTCATGGGGGTATATTTAAATTTATAAAAGCATATCTACCAAATACCTTAACGCCTAAAGAAGTACCGCCTAGAGAACAAGAGAGTGCAACGCTGAACATGTAAGTAGGAAAACAAAGTTATAACTTATATCAGGAGAAATTTCATTTTTTTTCTCATAGATGAAACGTTTCTTCAAAGATTTTTTCCTTTGATTATTTGATACTGCATTAACATGAACTTTAAAAAAGTGGTCTTCGGTGTGGTCTCGTAGTACAAGTTAGATTTTTTAGTCAAGAGATCGCGAGTTCGAATCCTGTCTCGCCCATGTCGAATTTTCCTCAATTAACCCACATGCAATCCAGTTAGACAGCGAAAGATCTCGTGAAAGCGATCTTGTGACATGATATGCTCCTCAATGAGTTTCAAGAGCACATCATGTATTGGCTTGTCGATTAAACATCGTCAACTTCTCGGAGCACAGTAGTGAATTAAGCTCTATAGAAATATACATACACTCATCAAAAACAGATGTACTTAAAATCAATATAGGGACGCTTTTTGTAACCGTTCTCTTCTTTCTGTTTCTCTTGTACCAGGAGGCGGGCCTGAGTCTCAGTGAGCACCAGATGGAGTCTCTGTTACGCAAACTGGACGCTGACGGCGACGGCGAGATCGACTTCGGGTAAAAATAATTTCGTCTCATTAAAAGTCTTTTTATGTTTTGTAAACAAACGTTACTTGACATGTCTGTTGCACGTGAAGCAAATCCGATTTGAAAAGGAGAGGTCCCATACGTTCGAAGTAAAAGCAAAGGTTTAAAACATCAGATTTAGCAGATGCTGGGAGTTGCATTTTAACAACCAGAGCTTCCCTTTTAAAGTTTCATGTTAAAATCCAACGCTGATTTAAAAAAAAAGCTGTTAAAACCATTTCTGCCCAAAGGCCACCGTCTTAACATTGATATAAATTTATCTAGCACCCAATAACTTGAGCTGCTCTGATCCTTTTGCCGCAAGAGTCTGACAAAGTACATTGATAAAAGAGACTTAAAATAAGTTATAAGAGAACGCTGTCTATACAAATTTTTGATCGTATTAATTTAAACTGACAAAAATATTACTGTTCATTTAGAAAGTGACAGTCTTAAAAATATCTAAGATAAGTGAAACACAAAATTGTATAAATTTTCAGAGAGTTGATCGACGCCTACAGGCGCTGTCAGAGAAGACTGTTCAAGAGATCAGGGTCCGACAGCAGAATGGACAGTCGGTCAAACAGCAGACCAAGCTCAGCCACTAGGGACGGGAGGACAACGCCTAGCCGACCAGTCTCGCACACACAACACAACTCCCGCCCGTCCAGCCCTTTTGCTGTCAGCATGTCTCAGTGAGTTCCGTCGTCTGACATAACTGAGCAAGCCGATTCGTTAAAAAATTAGGGTCTTTATGCATTATCAAACAGAAAGCTCCAAAAGTAAAATGAAGAATAATATAGAAGATAGATGGAGAGCAAGAGAAAGAGAGAGAGAGAGAGAGAGAGAGAGAGAGAGAGAGAGAGAGAGAGAAGGAGAAGAAGAAGAAGAGGAAGAAGAAGAAGAAGAAGAAGAAGAAGAAGAAGAAGAGGAGGAGGAAAAAGAAAGGTTTGTTGCTAAATATTTAAGTTTATGTTACTTCTTGTCTAATTACTTCAAGCCATACATATATATAAGTTCTACCATCATCTTCGAATTTGGTGAAAAGCGTAAAAAAGTAATAGTAAAATCACTGTTGACCTCTATTTTACCTTACGTTACCGCTGTTCCGTCTCTTGCCAGTTGTTGGATGCTATGGTGCGTCGCCATTCTTCTCGGTCTAGAGCAACCTCACAACATTCGTTGATCCGTCTAGTCGTCGTTTCTTCGATGTTACCAAGCCAGGATTTTTTTTTCTACCACGTTGTCTCTTCCCGTTGATCTTTCCCTCCATAATGGATTTCTGCAGACTTTGGTACGTCGTATGTGCCCGTAGTACCCGAGCTGTCTGGATTTTACTGTTTTCAACAGCTCCGTGTGCTTCAAACATATTTCTTCCAGTACCTCTTTGTTCTTTTCCTTCTCTTTCAAAGAGATCCTGGCCATTCTACGGTACAGCCGTATTTCCAGCGCTTCTAGGTTTCTTTCAAGACTTGCATTTAGTGTCCAAGTTTCACAGGCGTACAAAAATACCGACCATACGTAGCATTTGGTAAGGCGCGATCTGGTTGCAAAACCTCTATTTTACACCCCGTTATTGGTCGCTGCTTTCTTCTCTATCATTCAGCTTTTTATCTACATTAGCTGAACTGATTATAGAGGGATAAAACGGATAGACCTATGTCGCTTACAAAATACCGCATTGGAACAGCACTCCTAAAATATATTCTATATTTCGCAGGCCTCATATTACAGTCTAGTGATGTAGTATTTCTTCTGACCAAAATATAGCGAAAATTTTTGTCAACACCTAAATTTACACTAAACATTATATGCGCGTACATGATACAGTATATAATGTAACTACCCTTTTTGAACATGTATCCGCTAACGGTTTTATCCTCTTCGTTTCTCTTCATCACGATTGTCAGACCCCTGGGTGCAAACGAATTGGTGCTGGACAGCGAGTATTTGAAAGCAAGTCAGGCACCGCATCGTCCCAGCATCCATGAGGTCCAGGTGCAGGTACCCATTGGTTTACTCACCAACAGGAGGCTGTCGCAAGCAATAGAGGAGGCCAGAGAGGAGAGCAATTGGAACAAAAAACAGGAGGAATAATTCCTAATAGTTTCGCTGCCTCTTGGTCGAGTACAGTAAAGTTATGAATTTAAGTACATACATTGTATGTGTACAATAAGTGCTCTAACTGTGCGGCGCGTGGTGAAGAGATCTCACATGTATAGCAAAAGTGTAAACAAGAAGATCAACATCCTATGAAAAAAATTTAGGCAGGAGCAAGTGAGGGAGAAAGTGAAAGAAGAGAATTATGCATATCAATAATTATGATGTCGCTGATACATATTTTGGAGTTATAGCCCTTAGTTAAAGAAAATATTTTACCTTATCTCCAACTTGATAACATTAACAAAATATGTCGTATTTTCAATGTTATTCAACATAAAAAATCATCGTCTTCAAATAACAGTGATGAATTATGGGCAACCTTTTCTTTTAATTCAACATAAAAAAGTAACTTTCATTTCTTCATCAATGTGGATGTTTTTCCCAGCTCCTCACATACACACACAATCACACACACGTATGTATGTGAGCGAGAAAGAGAGAGGGAGAGGGGAAAGAGAGAGAGAGAAAGAGAGAGAGAGAGAAAGAGAGAGAGAGAGAGAGAGAGAGAGAGAGAGATAATAAGAAATACATACATAAGTAGTAAGTTTATTGAGCCTTTCGTGCTACAGTATATGTCATTAATTTACGAAAGTTACGAGGCGACGGGTAATCCGATTCTGTTTTCATATAAAACTTATAATCTTGTCTTTCAATCCGGAAATGATTTACTATCTTCATTAAATCTCTGCTGCATTGTTTCGTAACTGAAGAAGGTAGTATAATAAAGCCTAAACGTTTTTATGTATAAATTTAGATTGTATTGATATTTTTCTTGTTTCACGGTTGTAAGTCTTGTTTTTTTATTACCGTTCATTTAAATCTTACAGATTTACACAAATTCTTTTTTGGATCCCTTTTTTACTTTGTAAGGACACTCCAATTTTTGTGACTTCTGCCTTAGTATTTAGAGTGAGAGAGAAAGACAGATAGAAAGAAAGAGAGAAAGAAAGAGAGAGAGAGAGAGAGAGAGACAGAGAGAGAGAGAGACAGAGAGAGAGAGACAGAGAGAGAGAGAGAGAGAGAGAGAGAGTTTAAATAGCAAGAAGAGAAAATAAACGTATTGCTTGATAAAATTAAAAAAAAAAGAAACAACGTTGAGGTGTAGAATATTGAAAGTTAACATTTACGGCTGTGCTCACATAACATTGATCTATCTTTGCGTAAAAGTCTTCCAGTCTTTTTCTCTTGATTTACATAAATCCCTTATTCCTTTCTCACTTCTCTTTGATACTCCTTTGTCTTTTTTCTTCGTTCTAGAAGTGCATCTTGCTTACTGACCTCCTAAAGTTCTCCATTTCTTCCCCTTTAAAATGTTTTCTCGACTCGCTGCCTATTATTCCCCTGTTCTCCACCAACTCTATCCCTCCTTCAAGTTGATGACTCATTCCTCTATGTCCATCTCCCTCTACCTCGACCCTGAGCACTTACATCTTCTTACTCCTGCTTTTTGTATTTCCTGACTCTTTCCTTTGTCCAAGTTTATTTTCAATTTAAAATCTGTCTTTAGTTTACTTATTTGTTTGTTCTTGTGGTGATTCTTTTATTCTGCCTTCTTTCGTTTTTTTTATTGTGCACCATATCTTTCTTTTTTTCTAAACTTAAATTTTTTAAAACTGACCTACGCTCACTGTTCATATGTCCCTTTACGTAATGATGTTTTCTATCTTTACATCTATGTCCTTTCTCTGCAAGGTTACAATTCATGCAAGCTTTCTAAAACAGAAACAGCTTCAACAAATTACTCTGTTTTAGGAGCAGCAAGAACTGAATGATCTGGACCTTTCAATCATTTGGAGAATTCTCTACAGTAAAGAAATGTTTAGAGCAATGCAAGTAATATTGTTGGAAACCGAACTAAAGCATTGTCTTCTTTTTTACATCATTAAAGCCATGTTTTATTCAAAAAATAATTCTTCTTTGTTACTTTTCTCGTGGACTTTCAAACAGAACACATGTATCTCATTCAATGCTTAGGTTTTTTTTAAGTTCTAAAATTGTATCTTGTCTGTTTCTCAAATGGATTGTGTCTAATTTAACTCACAGTCACACACTCCCTCTCATTATCTATTTTCACCACTCCAACAGTTTCTTTCGTTTCTATCGTTCTTTCGGGCTTCCTGTGTTTACAGTAGCCCGGGGCTTACAGTATTCTCAGAACTGGTCAGGGCTGTGAAGAACCGTGACGATTGGAGGCAGCTGATCACGGCAATCACCAGAAGTCAGCCACGACTTGATGGGACAAGGTGACAAGGTGAAAATAAACCTTAAAACAGTTATCTGTCATCTCATCAATTGAATCTTAACTTGTCAATCAATCTTGTTATATTTATATGTATGGCGGTGATTTTGACTCCAAAAATACAAGATATCTTCTCTCATCCTTTGCTCTCAGACAAATGAAGCACTTACATGAAAACTCAAGCTGTTACAACAATAGGATGTAGGGAAAACCCCCAATGAAACAAACAAAATAGATAGGCCTACACACAAAGGCTGACCAAGTAAACAAAAGCACATCTTCCATAAAAAGATTTTTGATCAACAACAAAAATTTTTTTTTTTGGTTATCACTTTTTATTTCGGCAGAATCTCTTTTCAAAGTATTTGCAAAAGGATAGATAAGTTTTTTGCACCTTTGACAATCAAGTTACCCGAATAGCTCTAAAGTGGTGAGTTGTCAAGCCCCTGATTAGTATAATTCTAAGACTGTTCGTCAGTAAAAATAAAATTTTGAAGAATACTGAAAAGCTTAAAGAGAGACTCCTATTACAAATATTTTAAAACAAAGAAAGAACCCCTGTGTAAACATTTTTACGTCCAACATATGGACAGGGTTAACCCTTGCCTGGTGCAGGAGGTAAACTTTTAGCAACTAGAATTTAGGAAGGCATAGGGAAAGCTAAACCACACGACCTTTTTTCCCTATAACTTAAGACAGGAAAGTACAAAATATGTTATCATTAATATGTCAAAATCACCAAAACACAGTATGATACATTGCAATGTGTACTACTCCATTTTGCAGATCTTTTTGCATCTATATTAGTTCTCTTTTAAATCCTTTGCTGTGGTAGAAAAGAAATTCTTGTTTTGGGGAGTAATCGAGAATTTGAGTCAACAAAAAAAAAAAGTAGAAATGATACTCCTTGCAACGTAAAAAATATAAGACACATTATGCTTGAAAAAGTTCCAAACGTTACAAATTGAACAAATAATATTTTCACTGTACACATATATGGCAATTGAACAATATAAAAAGATACATATTACATTGTGTGAAATTTTATGAAGTTTCAATCTTTACAAACTAAATGTGTTTCATGTCTCACTTGGTACTAGTAAAACAACCAATACAGGACAGGGTCTTGACTTTACTCTCTTGCTTGTGCCACTCACTTAATTCTCTCTCTTTCTCTCCACCATACTTTTTTCTGCCTGTTCATCTCTACCACACACTTGCTATTCATATCTATCCCGCTTTGCCACTAAAAATGATATTAAAAAACAGTGGCAGTCAAATAGACAGTTACATTTCAATATCTTCACCATCTCTTCCCACTTTTTTGTAACTTATACAAAAACTATAACCTGTAACCGTTCACTATCTCTATCTAAGTAAAAAGTAAGAAAGTGCAGAGATTCAGACATTTAACATCACACATGTATAAAAACTGATTCTACATGAAAACTTTTTGTGTCTTCATATGTCTACAAGTTTAGATAAAAATCTTGAAAACTTCGCTGATAAAAAGCAATATAATATTTTACAAAAGCAGTTGTCACATACCCGCGATAAAAAGGTAAACTTATTTTACAAAATATCACACAATTCTTTAAAGACCCTGATCTTCCCAATTATAATAAAAACACAAACAAAATTGGAAACACATTGTATGAAATCGATTAACTCAGGTACACCTCAAGGGTGCCTGATTTCTTCCAATTTTTAAACTATCTATACACATGAATGTAAAAGTAAGTTTTCTAATGTGTAAATATAATACTGAGCACCGAAAGAAACGCAACATGACATTCCTTATTTTCGCGCCCATGCACGCTTTAAAGAAAGGTTGGTGAGTTCATTTTTTGTGTGTTGTGAGTAGTAACACATCTGAACATGAGTTCAACTTCAAGCACACTCCCGAGACACTTGCGTGGTTTGCCAGTCAAGGTGAGCGATTCTCGAATACCATGTAAAAATGTAAAATCCGTGCGTGTAGAAAAAAACGTGGTCGAGATTCTCAAAATTACACACAGGTGTACCTTACAAGGTGCCCAATGAACATTCACCATTTTTAGAATTCAACGATTTTATTTTTACAAAATGCCACGCTTATCTGAAGTTGATCGTCATCATGCTTTAGGACTGCTCCAAGCAGGTCTTCCTACCAGTGAAGTTTCCCTTTGCATGAATGTAAACAGGACAAGGATTTTCAGACTCAGACAACGTCTACACGAGACGGATACGGTGAGTGATCGGCCCCATTCTGGGAGGCCTAGGTGCACTACGCAGAGACAAGACAAAAACCTTGTCAGAAATCATATGAACAACAGATTTCTTTCAGCTTCAGCTTCATCGCGTCAGACAAGAGGAAAAAATAATCAACGTATAAGTGCAAACACAGTAAGAAGACGTTTATCTACCTCTGGCCTATGTGCTCGTCGCCCATACATCGGCCCCATCCCGACCCAGCGTCACCGACACCAACGTATGCAAACTATGCTATGGGCCCAGGAGCATGCCGTGTGGGATCGCATCCAATGGCGAAGTGTCGTATTCAGTGACGAATCTCGATTCTGCATTGACCATGCTGATGGCCGTGTACGTGTATGGAGAAGAAGCGGTGAAAGATACCAAGCAGATTGCGTTAGGTAACACGACAGGTGGGGTGGAGCATCTTTGATGATGTGCTGCTGTACTGAAAGCCCCATGGGGGCACACACATTATTAGCTGGAGCCTGTCTTGATTTGTAATTAAATTCTAAAGACTTATCTACTGAACAGGTATGTAAGAGTGTGGTCAAATTCAAAATTGCTGTATAGTTTGCATTGTGGAATTTTACCAACAGTATCCTGTTTTCATAAAATCTACTTCATCGATGGTCTTTTGTTGTAATCTAATTTCCTCGTCACCAGAAGCCATCGACGAACATGGCGTTATTTTAAGTTGGAAAAGCCATAAATAACCTTTCAAACTGATCTATCACATGTCTCATTTAATTCCTTGCAGTTTTCAGTAATATATACCGGTATTGAAGATTCTATGTTGTGTTTCTTTTGGCGGTCAGTATGAAAACGGACTTATTGCAAATACTTATGAAGAAAGTACTTAACAACTATTTTTTCGATTTGTATGTTGGTGCAAGTCTGTAGGAATTGACAAGGAGGAGGTGGAAGTAATTGATAGTTACAAGTATCTCAGTGTGTAGATAGACTCAAAACGTGAAACCTTTTGGAAAGTTTACACAAAAATGAACAGAAGAATGTATTTTGTATTTCATATGTTAACTTCACAGCAACAAGACCATTCTTAATATTGAAATGTAAAGCAACATTCTAGAGTCTAAGTTTTTTTTATTTGCAGTTCGGGATGGAGACTGCACAAATGGCATGAAAGGGTGAGAGACAGTGCGCAAGTATCAATGTGTGTTTACAAGCAATTGCAAAATACATTTTCCTACAGTATAAATAAACCTATCTTATCTTACATTAATAGAGCAGTCAAATCTGCTTGCCGATAACCTGTATTGAAGACCACTTTCTCTGACTCCCGGCCATTTTTTTCTATGTTTTGCATGACGACAGCCTTACCAACACGATGTCAGGCAGCTTTTTCAATGGACATTGTCCTTTTAATAAAACTCTCCAAGGCAAATACTCTTCACCTGACAAAAACCAATTAGCAAGCAAGTCAGAAACTCCAACCTGCTCTTCCCTATCCGCCCCCTACACCTCCTCACTTGATGTTTTTTTATTTGTTTACCTGTGATGTAAACTTACAAAGAAAATGGCTTGTGGTGACCATAGGTGGACAGCCACACTGAAACTGATATGCGAGCAGGTGCTTGGTATTGACAAGGCAGGGCAAAAGTGTACCCCACCTCCCCCATGCTTTATTGTTTACCTGTTGTCCATATTTGTACAAGGGTTTAGCTGCAAGTTTAGCTGTGGTCCCAGTATAGAGAGCAAAACTAGGCAGAAGTGGTAAGAGATGATCATAGACAAATGGTCGTCATTTTAAAAGTCTGTCAACATAGGCAACATTACAGATGCAATTGATCTTAAAAAAAAACCATAGCTTTGATTAGCGATTTTCAGTTGTGAAAAGAGGCCAAATGCCCCTGTGTTGAAAAGATTTGACTTAAATTTAATCAAATGCCAAAATGGCTTAAATTAATCAAATGGGAACTCAGAAGGGAGAGTTTGTTTGCTACATCAAGACAGAAACGAAAAGGAAAGCATTTTTGCAGGTTTATAAGCATGCTGCCTAAAACGACCACAATTGTTATTGATCTTCCATGGTCGTCTTGAGATATATCTTGTTAATTCAACTTTCAAATCCTAATAAAAAAAGGTGCAAAATGTCATATGAACACAGTATTAATAAAGTATAGCATTGCAAAATATGACAAGGTAGAATGCTGCTAACCTTTGCTGGACTCCATGTCTTTATGATCAAATACTCTTTTCAATGTAAAAATAGTTTCAGGGCATTACAATCCGTACTAGCTTACTGTTTAGTGCTGATTACAACCATTACACAAATTTTCCACACTATCTAAAGATATGCACATCAAAACTAAAGGTTGCCACTGTATGTGCTGCCTCACAGCTTAAAAGTTCAAAGATTAACAACTTATAGTGTCAAATTGTTCAGTACATATAAGTTCAGGTATTATGTCACTCTTAACATTCTAAGGGTCTTTATGAAGGTTTTGATAATTGTGTAAAAAACATAATAAAACAGAGTCATCAATTCAGTAAAAGTGATTGCAAAGTCTACATTCTTACACTAGCTGTCTTATTTACAACATTAATTATAACAAATTTAAACAACCTGTCATTTTATTTCTCACCATAATGAGGGTAAATAAACAAGAACTATAATTGCAGGTTTTCAACCCAGTAGAGAAAATATTCAGATCCAGACTTGGATGTAATAGTTTTAAATTTCCAGGAAGACAAGTTATAGTTCTTTGGGAGTTGTCCTTGACAATTTCTTTCATCTGAATTATTTTGTTTGTTTTCTTCTTTGATGGGTTGAGAGAATGAGCTTTTAAGGATAAACCTCTCTAGCAGCAATAATCTTGAATCAGGATCTTCATCAGACACCTGTAGATATCGACCACCAGGAGCAAGCAGACGTAGTACCTCAGATGTCATCAAAGTTGCTTTGAAATGGCCATGAATCTTATCTTTGAGCAAGGCATCCATTGTTCCTATGCAGGTGTAAAAAAATTCAGCAAAGTCAATTATTTTATAAAAATAAGATAATTATTGTACAGGGATATAAGCTTATAACTAATATAAGGCATTTCTTCGAAAAAAAAAACTTCAAAAAAATTTCTCTTTATTATTTATAACTGAGTCACTCACTAAGTTTCTCCATAAAACTGATGGTGTTCATTGAGAATAACAAAGGTTCCTAACCCAATGCTATAAAGAAGATACAAATAGGAATTTACTGTCCATAAAATATTTTAAAAAATTGAGCCAACATCTGCAAAAAAAAGTCTTAAAAATATATGTTTGACATAAAGATCAGCATAACGAGGGTCTTCCTGGTATTTATAAATAAATGGACTCATTGGTATGAACAATTTGTGGATAAGTTTTACTCTATATGATTTTTGTCAACACCTAACAGTGCAAATTTTTTTCAACATATACAAAGTGTACTGAACCTGACATAGTTTTTATCTTCGATATTTTAGGACAAACAAGAAATAAACACACACAAATCCAGAAACTATTGTTAATTAGCTTGTAGAAAAACAACAAGTATAGTACCTTTATCTACTACAACATCAAAACTTCCATCTCTAAAAGGTAAATGGATTGTGTCGGCACAGACCAAATGTTGTATTGATCCTGGTGCTACCTGCATCTCTTGCTGGCATTCTATGATTCTCCTTAGCTGGAACTGAAGGGCATCTGGCACAAAATCAACCAACGTAACAGACATCGGCTGATCACTTTGAGTCATAAGATGCAGAGACAAATCAGACAACCCACAACCTATATCTAAACACTGCAAAGGCATACTTGTTTTACCTGTGAATTGAGAAAATATAACCAAAAAGATTGATCTGAGAAAGTGTACATTGAGGTAGGCAGAGATGAGTGACCATGAGGCATTAATTTCTTAATCAACATTACATGTTCACTCTTACTACTAAACAAAAAAGTTGTAAGAAAATTTTTAATGGGGAGGTGTTCTGAGACTGAAGGAGAATATGCAATAAATTAAGTTGATGTTTCAGCTAAAAATATTGGGAGATATTAATATCAGTGCAAAATTATAAAAAAACAACTTATCGATTAAAGCCAAATTTCATGTTTTTGTACATTTTACATTTAAGTACAAACTATATTGAAATCACATTTTATGCATTCAAAATGGTATATTAGGAGAAAGAAAAAGGCCAGTTAAATGTACTTTTCTATATTGGTAGTTTAAAATGACCTATCACTTTGATCGAAAAACAAAAACCATCACCTGCAATAGGCCCAATGTTATTGAGAAGTGGCTCTAAAATTTCATCTGGATCCAGAAACCATTCAAAAACTTTGTTTTTATCCTTATATCGCTTCTTCCAGTAGGACAATTTGCTCAGCTTTTCATCGTGAAAGCCATCTGAAAATAATAAAAGTTTTATTTTATTTTAAGTTACAGATGTAGGACATTCACATTCTCCCAAAAGACAACATAACAACCAAATTTTTTAAAATTAAGAAAACTAGATCTGTGCAGGTATAAATTATTCATTACTTGTGACCTTTTTGAGTAGGATTTCCATACTTGTGAATCATAAACCATATGAATACTTCTGTGAATTGTCATTATTTTTTTGAAAACTATTGAGGAAATCCTCAATTTGCAACCATAGGTAGCAACAGAAAAGATGCGAGAAATTAGGGGAGCCTATAATTCTTAGCTTCAAGAGTATTGATTGCCGCATCCAGTGAATCATCAGTTTCTTGAACTATAGCAAAAGGGTGGCCAGCCTTCTTCTGATGTTTTCCACCTGTGCAGAAGTTAACACCAAGGTAAATGAAGCTAGTTACATGATTCTTTCACTAACTGTACTCCATCCACTCAGATTTCCAAGCTGCAGCTTTTAGTGGAGTCTGTGATATTGCATTCAGAAAAAGGCCATTTGCTTCCTTTTTTTTAACATTGTGACTTAAAATCAAGCTCTTTTAAACATTCGTCATGCGACATGATGAAATAAGGCATATGTCAAACTGGGTCAAACCCAGGAAATGGCTGCTAAAAATAATAAATTACTACGAGATAAATCTACCTCGTCTGCTTATAAATCAAATATCTCAGGTCCTAGTAAAGTTTTTTTCCTAATTCAAGTACATATATGAAGCTCTCTCATTATGCTAATAACTCCAAATGTGCAATTTTTGACATAAGCCTGATTTCAACATGTCGGTTCACATTAATAAAATACAATTGTTTTAAAGTGTGACTGAGAGTACCCAAAATGGTTTGGTTAAGATCTCCCTAGCTTTCAAAATGAATGGTATGGTAAGTCTACTCTACACCTCCATGCTGACCAAAAAGGATCTATGAGAAACAGATTCAGACTATAGTCAAGCACAAAATTATCGAATATGCAGCTGCATTGGATTGGTTGTTCCAGAGCCGATAAATTGGGGATTATGTCCACATCCAGTTAAATGTGTTTAGCATTGGTTTTAAAAAAAAGTTTCAATTTGCCGTCCACTTGAGAGAATCAGGACAGTTTTAGCATATCTATAGTTAATTCAACTAATACCAGGGCCTAACTAATGAGAGATGAATGTGTCTATTCACTGGATTCTATTTTATTGCCTTCATTTTCGCAAGACCAAAGGTAGGCCTACAGGACTAAGAAACATAAATGCAGCCAAAACTTGTGCATACCATACACGCAATTAGGGAAAGTATAATTATGTAGATTCTATTTTACGTGTACTGTGGGCCTGATCCAGACATGTATATTGACATAAAATCTCGTTTCATTATATTTGCTAGACTACTGGTACTACTAGATATTAGATCTATAACTAGAGCTATTATTAGATCAACTGTATTTTTTCCATTAACAATTACTCGTGATGAAAGTTTGGCCGGACTGATGACATGTTCTCGTGGATACGAAGACTCTCTTTAGCGCACGCAGAGTTAGACAGGCTTTCATTTCGGCATAAGTCTCTCATGTCTCTGAATTGTTTACATTGGAGATTTTAAGAGTAACATCCCCTCAGATACTTGTGTGTCTCTCATAAAAGAGAGCTCCTTTAAAACATTTTTTAGAACGTTATTTACGTGCTCCGCAGCTCCAGGCTAAGCCGAGAGGTAGAGCGGGCCAAGTTACTGCTACTACTACTACTACTACTACTAC